>VXAA01006092.1:57663-69927 GCA_013399115.1 Anseranas semipalmata
GTTCTTAAGGTCTCTAGGTGCTCAGTAGGAGCTTTTTAATTATCTTTCCCTGTTTGATATTGCTAAGTATAATGAATGGATTGTAGAGAACTTTTTGTTAGAAACCTTCTGTACCTTGACACAGTGCTGGTAGGCACAGTGATACCTGGCTGGATTGCATCCTGAGACTCATTCTTGATGAACTTAAGGGCAAAAAAAAGACAGATTTTGCAAAAACATGCTCTGTTAGTCAAGCAATACTTCCTCATCACAAAGTAGGTTTACATTGTTTCCAGCCAAAGTGGAGAAAATTGTCTTCCTTGTTTGGGTTGAGCAATTCTGTGGGTTTTCCAGCATCACTTCATGATGAGTGAAAACTACAGGGAATACTCAGAAATCAGTGATTCAAAGAGGAGCTTGGAGAAGAAAGGCTAATTCCAGCAAAAGTTATTCATCCCCTGCTGATGATGGGTAGTTGGGTATGACTGTAGAGGAGGAGATGTTCCTTAGGTTATTTTGTCTGTTTGTGAACATGACATATAACAGTGGACAAGATTGACTGGTAAAGAAAATGTATAGCGGACCTAATCAACTACAAGGATATGATTTCTTCAAAACAAAACAAAACAAAAAAAAGCAGAAGAGAATGAGAATGAACTGCCTTAAAGCTAATAAAGCTCATTTGTATTACTCAGAATAATTTAGGTAAGTGATGAGAAAGGGGAGGAAAATTAGCATTTCTGTACAGTTTGGTTACTGTATAATTCTTAATCAGGAGTGTCACAACATCTCTTGATATCATCTTATCACAAAGGTCTCTTCATAGTAGGCAATGTATGCTCCTGACTGCAGTTTAAAGGAACAGAAAAAAGAATAACCGATCGCAGAGTAAGAAGAACTGTGAATCTGTCATGAATTAGAGTTTATGAGTTATGTGCATTTTAAAGCTTGTTTAAACTCTGCTTGATTGAGCTCTAGAATAGGTCTTAAATGATGAAATGACATCACGCTGCTCCCCATGTGAGGTACACTAAGACCCAGAAGAGTGAACAGAGAATTGGTACTCAAGAACCTTTGGATGCTGAATGTGCTCTGCTGTGACCATGTTTTGGAACCTGGCAAGTCAGTTCATGTCATTTCCTAATTTGCCCTATATGTAATATCACAAAGGGATTTTGTGGGGATTAATTAACAGTTTTTAGAGTAGCTTTAACACATATTACATTTATGCATCAATGCTATGTGGATTGATGCTTGCCATTTTAATTTTTATTAATTATTCTGATACATGTGGAATTCTCTGATCGAAGACCATCTTCTGTTGGAAGCACATAAGATCCAAACAAGATTGATTCCTACTCTGTAAACATCTTCTGTGGAAATGACTTTCTGAGAATGTATTTATTCTGTGTTATCAACACAGAATATATGTATTTTTTTTTTTTTTTTTCCTGGGCAATCTTTCTTCCAAAGCTGAGAAAACTACTTTGGTTTATTTCAGAATTCCAAATTCTGTTTCACTAAAATTGTGGAACAGTAGTTGATAGAAAAAGAATCAAGTTATAAAGGACATAAAGAGAAGAGCAGGTGAAATAAATTCAGGAGAGAAAATAGGTCTTTTAATAATTGTTGAAAAGGATGAAAATGGTTATTCCCTGGAACAGCCTATAAATTACTGTTTGTGTAGCTGTTAGTTAACAAGAAGTGTAAGAGAGTAAGTAGTAGACAGAAAGTAATTGGTCTATAAAAAGCAGGTCAGAGAATGGAGAACTTGTATAAAGGCAGATCCGTAAGTCCTGAGTGCTGGGTGATATGTATTTCAAAAATAAAGGAACAAGACAAACATATTTCTGAACCAACAGAATTCATTTTGAAAAAACTATATTCTGCATGTGGTATCTTCTGCTACAGTTAACTCCAGCGGAGACAATGGGACTACTTCTCAAGTAGCTATTTGATTTTAATAATTTTTTTTCTGAATATGATATTCTTCTAGAATATTATAACTTCTAGAAGATTGTGTTCAGATAAAGAAATAAAGTGAAACTAACGTCTATGTAGGAAAAGATTATTTTGATAGTTATCATCCTGCAAGTCTAGTTGTAATCCTGTGAAAAGCAAGAGAACAAATACACAGTGGAAATAAATAAATAGATGGGAAATAGGAAGGTTCATGAACAATGTACCACATATATAAAACAGAACGTGATTATTTTAAAAGTATAGTGGATTTAGTCACACACCTGCCCTTCATGTAGGATATGTGCAAGATTCCTGATACTAAATGTGTGGGTTAAAATTTTCAAAAGTATAAAGAACAAATAACTCCAAAAAGAGTTGGTTATTGGAAGTTGCATGGAATTCAGTCCGTAAGTATGTGTGCATTGTGAGGGACTTCCTTTATAGGGTGTTTCATGTATCCCCTTTGAATCTTCCAATTAGCATGGATATGAGTGTTGTTTCATTAATTAAAAATGGGTGAATTAACTATAAAAAGAGAAAAATAGTAACACACAAAGTTGTTGAGAGGTGGGTAGGATGATGTTTTACCATATGGTTTTATTTAGCTACTCGAAAGAGGCAGATATACTGAATGTCAGAAAAAAACGGGAATCTTCTTTGAAAAGCCACAATCACAGAGATCGTCAGAAGAATTTCTTCAGTAGAAATAAGAAAAAGTTCCTAGGACAACATATTATGTGCAGGTATCCTTTATTATAGTAACTTTTTACTTACCCTTAGCTTCCTAGCTCTGTAACAACATCTGTATCTTGTATTATTCTGAGGTGGCTGGAAAAAACATGGACCGAAGGGAATGTACTTGTGGTAGTCCTTTGCCTGCTGTAAGCTTTCTAGGTCTGGGTATAGTATACGTAGGGCAGTAAGCACCTATAACAACATTTTAGAAAGATGGAGAAATAGATATAGTATTCTATAAGTTTGAACAAGTGAATTATAATACAGTTATTAAAGTTTCCAGTGGTGCACCAGAGAGAATAAAGCCATAATATCAGAGAAGTCAAGGGGAGACTGCATGGCAGCAAATAATCAGATGTAAAATTACAAACTGATACAGCTGGATAAAGCAATCCAAAACACAGATACTCAATGGGAGTAAGACACTTGGAAAACAGTAATGCTGAAAAAGATTTAGGCATGTTTAAAAAAAAATTTAGATACAAGCTTGTAATTCAGCAAGGCAGCAAAAAAGGTGGCAACGATGTAATTGTTCCCTCCTCGTAACTGTGCTAAGACTAGACCTGAAATACTGCGTTCAATTCTGGCTGTGTTAGAGAAGTCAGCAAGCTGGAGGGAATTCAGATGCAAGCAACAAATGATTAAAGAGTTGTAGGAGCTGATTTGTGAGGGAAAGGGGAAAGGCAAAATATGGGCCAGTAATAGCAAACTAAATATATGCTAACTGTCCGAAAAGATGCAGATGGTACAAGCTCTAATATGGAAGAGGAACAGTCCCCAGTACTGGGAGAAGAAGCTGTGTAAGGTGTTTGGGGTGAAAGGAAGCAAACGTGAGGCAGTGTTTCAGAGCAGTGAGGGTTTTCTCTTACTGTGTACAATATTCATACTGGGAATAGGAAACCTCACGGTCTGGGACATTTTACTAGCCCAAATGAAACAGCTAGGAGCACGCTAGAGGGCTAAGAGTGGGCCATACCTGCTTTAGGTGTGCTGCAGAATCACACTGCCTTAGGAGAATTAGATGTATGAACATGAACACAGGCCATTATGGGTGCTGGATATTTTCTTTTCTTTTGTTCCCCAGCTTGGAGGGAGGTTCTCTCCACACAAGATATTCTCCAAATAGCCCTCAACACAGAGGACGCAATTTTGACCAAATCATATGTGGCTTGTCCTCTCAGCCACCCACGCAAAGGAATGAGGTGAAATACAGCTGCTTGGTACGATTCTCCATGGGCTACCAGAGAACAGATGAGATGATCTTACATCCATTTCCCTTCTAAACACTGTGGTGAAACATAGTATGAAAGCTGAATAGCTGGGGACAGCCGTCTTGTCATTGCTAGCCTATGGCATTTGTTTTATTATACTACTAAATGCTATTCAGATGGTCCTCTCTCATTCTTTGAATGGGAGTTAGCACAGACAGTGGGTTTGTTTCATAGTAAGAAAGAAGTGATGAAATTGTTTTTGACACTCGATGTAGTTTTCATAGCACTTAGAAAAATGGAGTTGTATGTGGTTAGTAAGCGTGTATTTTTACAAAGATAATCATTTTATACCACATGGTTTTCAAACTATTAGAAGGATTTAATGTATGCTGAAGACTTTACCAAGCTGTTTTGATAAGTAGTTTTATTTTTTGTTTAGCAAGGTCTTAAGGGTGATCTTTAGTCCCCCAGGGAAGAGATCATAAAAGTCTTAAAAGTGCTTTTGCAGAGTTTTATTTATTATTTTTAAGCATAAAGATTACTAGCAAGAAGATAACAAGGCTGTCATAGTACAACATGTTCTTTGTTATTGCAGGTTAGAGCTAACATATTAGGAGTTCTCAAAATGCCACTTCTGTTTGTTAAGTATTTTGAGAGCAAATAGATGTAATCCTGTGTTACATTCTTAAAATGAGTTTTGCTGGAGAAAGAAGTGGTAGGAGAGATCTGGTCTGAGGATGTGTGTCAGGAATTATGTCACTAACCAGGTTTACCGAATACAAAGTAGTTGTTACTATTTTACTATACTTAATACCTTCATTCTGTAGAAAGATTTGCAAACTTTTTGTATATAGGGAGCACTTCATTACAAGAAATGGGACAAAGAGGTGGGCTAAAAATAAAACCAAAATCTGTAGCACAAAATAAATAAACAAATAAGCAAACTGTTAGACATCCAATATAACAAGGCTCTAAAATTTGTCACAACATTTTCTCATATTTTTTTTACTTCAAACATATGCAGTTTGCATACTATTCTTTGATTTGCAATAAATTGAGTAGAAATGGTGGGATAAGCAGTGAAAAATACTAAACTTGTGCTGTATGATTGGGGATGGGCTGGAATGAAGACCAGCAAGAGGAGAAGAAATGTTTGTCTTAAAGCATTGGTTATCAGATTGTGCTCTGTACTGTAGATAGTCTGATAATGGTGTGTTGAAGATGTGCAGAGGGTCAGCCAGTCACACCGTGCTGGTTTCAACTCTATTTTTTTTCAGGGAGCTGTAATGAAATCAGTGGGAATTAAGTGGGTATATATTGTTGTGCCTTTTCAAAAATTCTACTGGGCACCTCCTTCTATCTTAAGATACTTTAAATCCTTGAAGAAACTGCTCCTATGTGCTGTATATCACAGAAGGTAAAGTTAGAAATCAATGCAAAATGAACTAAAAGTTATTCCTTTTGGGGAAATGCAGCTGAACGCTTTCTAACAACTCATCTCCAAACCTTGGAAATGCTTGAAATTTTCTCTTGCTCATACAGTTATGACAGCTGTCTGAGTATCTTGGAATTTGGTAAAAAATCAAAGCATTTCAGCATTGTTGTCAGATATTGTGGCACTTGATATATGAGAGTTCCCAGTTTCCGGTTACAGTTGATTGGGCTGTAGTGTACCACAGATAATGTAAGGGCTGAATATTTATTGCATCAATAAAAATGGAAATAAAACTGCTATGAGGCTTTTGTCCAATAATCTCTAGGCTTTTTACCTCAATTATATAAAATACCCTAAGCTGCAGGAAATGTTTATTATTGTCTGTTTTACATATGGAGGAAAAAGGTAAGAGAAAGGAAAATGTCTGATGTAGCAGAGTTTGTAGAGCAGATGGTCTTCTTTCTGAGCTTCAAATGATGTTCAACCAGGCTCACAGATGTCAAACACTGGAAATACCTGTTAGTCTTCTCATTGAAACCTCTGCTGGTATATCTTCTGCCTTATCAAAAAGAGGTTGTTAATTAGATACAGAACTTGATGTCAAATAAATACAACTTGGAAGACAAGAGGTAGTAATGATTGCCAAAAAAGAAAAGAAAAGAAAAGTGTAGTACCAAGCAAAGTATTAACATTTTAAATGGAGAGCTACATGGAATCAGGCTTCTGTAAGTCTGATAATTGGTAATACTTCCGACATATGGAATATGGAATCTCAAATGCATCATATCAGCAAAGCCAAAACAAATTATGACTTGAGTGTATTTCATTTGACTGTAGCATAATCACAGTAAAAAGAAAAAATGCACATCTCTGCTTAGTGTGCTTAGTCTACATAATTCAGGTAAAATTCTTGCTTCTCTGCCATGGTGACCTCTTCAGCTGACCCTTCAGCCCAATTCATCAACTTCAGCATTCACCATTACATTTCAGTTCCTCCACATCATTAAAAGCTCAGTCCTAGGAAAAAAAAAAAATCTGTATAAGAATAGCTGTCAGTTTGCATGGCTCTGATTGCAGAACCAAAGCCTGAGGATGTACATCTTTCTAGGTTTGATTACGTGACACCTTTCAACATGTCTTTTATCCCTCCTCGGATTATGTGTTCTTGTCAGTTCTTAGTTCCTAATGGTGTATTTATCTCCTTCCGCTTTTCTTTTTTTTTTTTAATCTGTGTCCTTTTACATACTGTCTCCCTTTTTCTCTATATATTCTCTGCTGTTTCTTTTAAATCTCCTTGGGATCATTCCTTTCCATCACTGATGAACAACTTTGCTCCATGAAGGAAACAAATAGACAAAAGACCGATTTAAATGTAAGGTAGAAGCAAAGAAATTCTACAGTGTAAAAAGAACAGTGTCCACTGGGATGCCTTGAGGAACATGTGTTTCATCTTCCTGAAGGTGCCAGGTTGACAGCCACCACAAACCATAGAGGATTATGGTAATATCTGCAGTACAGCCCCTATGACATAGAACACAGAGGGAGAGAATTTTCAAAATCACTTAAGTGATTTAAAGATATGATTCCCATTGCAAGCTGATGGTACTTATGCCCCTAAAGTTAATTACGTTAATTAAGGCAAAGATCATAAATGGAAGGGTAAGAAAAAATAAAAGATCATTCTTGCTTTGTGAATATTGTATGTGTGTTTTGTTTCCTTTAAACCTTAAAAAATACTGGAAATGTCAAGTCTTGTTTTTCTCTTAATTGCTGGTGGACCTCCTGTGGGCACTAGGAGTGTTTTTATAGCTTTCAGATTTTCCCTTGAAGTAGTAATGTTGTTGAATCTTTAACATAAGCTTTTAGGGAGTGAATATCTATTAGGTAAAATAAATACAAATAAATAGCAAACAGTAGTTAGTACTGCTTAAGAATCATTTGTCTTCAGAAGTGTGAAGTATTCTGTTTTTTGATTGTCTTATGTCACACTGTTAGCAACTTCCTGGTCACTATGGAGACTATAAAATAGATAGGCCTCAATGTGTAATGTAAAAAGCAGAGCAAAAAAATTTGCTTTTGTGTCTTCTTTACACATTATAAAAGAGCAAAGAATGTGCAAAATTCCAGCTTTGAGAGAAAAAAAAAAAAAAAAGAACCTGTTAGGTAGCTTTTAGGATCACAGGCTTCTTAAAATCAGACAGTATCAGTGCTTGTTTTAAAGACTCAAGTATTTTATTCCAGGTGTTTTCGTCTGCAAAGCCAAAAGCTTGATTCTTACAATTTTTTATTCTATTTTATTTTATTTTATTTTATTTTATTTTATTTTTGCTGCAGATGCTGCCTCCTTGCATACCATATGGTGGTAATTAACAGTTTCAGACTTAGTTTAGAGTTTTCTTTGTTTCAATTATTGGTTGATTTGGGACAAAAATTTAGTGTCACAGAAACACAGTTTGTCTGAGTGTAATTGCAGATAGCAGTAAAGTACATGGTTAGATGAGGAAGGAGAAGCTGAAATCTATTTAGAGCACTACGTGGTATTTTGGAAATCTCACTAAGAGCAACCTGTTTCTTCTCATTAGGTATTTTGCTGTCTGTTTTTAGAGTTGAAATAGGTCTTGGTTGGACCCTGGAAAGGAAGAGAGAAAATCTGAAAGATACAGTTGGAATGAATAGGTTCTTTTAACAGCAAAATGTTTGCACTTTTTATGAGAGCAAGGGTAACATTGTGTAATCTTTAAAAAAGCTATTGCTCAGTGAGGATAAGTCCATTGTCCAGTGACATGACTTTTCCTGTCAATCACAAAGGTGACAAGGGGGCTAGATTAAGTAAAGCTTGCCCAAGATTAACAAAGGAAGATTATTGACCTCATCCTGAAAGGGCAGAAGCCTGTTTTATCATTAAACCTTGGAAGAGGTATTTCCTCCATAGGTGGAAAGCTCTTTGACGATACAGAGGCAACTTTCTTGTAACTGAACAAATCTTCCTGTGGATTCTAGCTTGAGGCAGAAGCAGAAGACACGAAACGCGGTCCAGACCTTTTTGTTTTTTGCTGTGGGGGAAAGAAGGTCCTAGGGTGTTTCAGTCAGCAGGATCTGTCTAGGTCTTGTCTCCCATTCTGAAGTGGGAAAAGCGAGAAGCAAGAGCATCAGGTGTGGGTGAGTACAATGCCAGTGCAGAGTTGGATGGAATGTTGTGCCAGCACTCATTAGCAGAGCGATTTGCAGTGCAAATGAACAATAGAGCCCCATCCATGGAGCAGCTGCTAACTGCATAGAGCTGTTACCAGGATTAACAGTGCCAGAGGCTGGAATGTAATCACACTTGAACAGGTGAAATGGTCACGCAGCTGAGGAAGACTGTTCTTCAGGAAAAAAGAGTGTCAGTTTTTCCTGTTTTGGTGACTGAGATAGAGAACTTCGTGTGACTTGATGGACTTCACTTTAAAATCTCATTAGTCGATACTTTAATACCATTTGTTACTTTTTTGTTTGGTATTGTTGCTTTTCTCTCAGGTAACTGAAAAAAAAAGTCATGTAAATTTGTCCTTTCAAGCCAGGAACCTGCTAAATCTCACTTGTTAGGGGACCTTCCTTCCCAGGGGATAAATGTTAGGCTGTTGCTGGGATATCTTTCTTGCCATGAAAGGATTTCCCTGGGTGTTTTCAAGGGAATGGTTAAAGTCAGGTACTTAATTTCAGAGGAGTTTCCTTGCTAAAAGTTTTTTAGCTTTATACAACTGTTGACATGAGTAAGTTTTATTTGGAAGTATCCTATTCTTTTATATTGCTAAAGTCCAGAACCACTGAAATTTCTTTTTCATTTTCCCCAATAATGACATAAGAAAGATCAAAATAAACCAGAGGGAAGTAAAGTGAAAGCCGAGATAATAGTTGAGCATTTCAGGTGGTTGTTCTGAATGACAGAATAAAAGGACCATGGACAAGTGGGGAAGGCATATCCTTGAGCTGATGTGCTGGAGTGTATGTGTTGAACTCTCATCAACACCACTAGCTGATGTGTGCACTCATCCGCTGGTATGGAAAGGAGAGGATTCCTCTTAGATTGCAAATCACGCAATGAATGTGTGATTGCTACAGATCTTTTTGAATGAATAATTCACTGGTGTACCATAATTTAGCCCACTGAGATGTGATTGCAGCTGTTCCGCTACTGTATATGTGTTTTGATTAAGTGGAGTGTATGTTAAATCCCACAAGTGTATAAATAGCCCATGTGTGTGATACGCAAACACCGCATACATGCACACATAACAAGAGCAGTCTAGGGAAACAGTTTGTTTGGGGGATGACTACTTAGATGTATTGTTGAATATATGATTTATCTTTCAAAATTGTATAGAGCACTTCTCTTTCTTTTTTGTCCAGCTACAGTCTTCTTAACTATGGTACTATGTAAATGCTTTTAGCCAGCAATGTGGTATCAGGGCATCTCTTTTTTTTTTTTTTTTAATAAGTTTCTCATTCCAAAACCTTTACAGTATAAGAAATTACTTCTTTTGTGCCTATTTTACAGGTAGCAAACTGAAATGCAGACACAAAAGTGACTTTTCCCATGGTTACAGAGAACATTTAAAAGAACAAGGACTTGAGTGTCCAGAGCCCCGCATGATGCCTTTACTCACAGACTACTCTTCTGTCCTATCCCCCTCACACTTCCTCTTCCCCAAAATTGGAGGCAGTGAAATTTTAGTGATTCTAGAAGTACTTGTGGCTTCCATTTCAATGCCAATCAGTTTGAGAATTCAAAAATTACCTTGTATTACCTTACATATCCCTCCAATCCTTGTGTACTTATGTTTCTTCTCTTATAATGAACTTGTCATATACACAGAATATGTTTGTATGTATAAAAACACTTGCCTGTACAAAAAATGTACATGGCATCAACAGTGATGATTCCTGAGGTTTAGGCAGCTGTTGCAAGACCTTTGTGTTTGTGCCCAATGTGTGACATACACAGAAACACAAGTGATTGGGGCCCACTTTGGAATAAAAACAAGAAACTAGTGCCTGGTAAAATTAGGAAGGATATTGTTTCTATAAATAATTTATGGTATAGGTGGATTTAAGAACTAAGGTATTTGGCTTATCTGTTTTTGAAGCGTGAACAAGAAAGCAGCTTTTGCGATATTTCCTCTTTGGCATTGTTTGTAGGAAAAAAATTACCACTTGGTAACAATAGGTTTGAATGTTAGATAAAGTCTGAACTGATGCTGAAGTTCATTATCTAGCTCATCTAGATCATTGTTAAAAAACTTAGTTTTCTCAGGTCTATACATGTGAAAAAAATACGTTTGGCTCCCACTCACTTTTGAAGTTCAGTGTTAACAACTAGTAATTTTCCCAGTGCACGACAAAAATGGAGGGAGTTGCAAGAAAAAAAAAGGAGTATATCTGTTGACTAGAGTTGGAAAATTTTTTAGGGCCTGGTCAAAAGCTCATTGACGTCAGTAGAAAGTCTCTCATTAACATCACTGGGTTTCGCTTTTGGGGCATATGATGGCCCAGATTGTAATCTCAGTTAAATCCGATTCTGTTAGGGAATTTATTCACGAGTATAACACGTTCAAGCTGCTCAAAATTGTTTGCACTAAAAGTTTTCTTAACCAACAGTAATCTTTTTGCCAAAATGAAGTAATCTGTGAAAACAAATACATTTTTTACCTCATGTCTTCTGTGTTGCTTTATTCAAATTTTATTGAGGTAATTTTTAGCAATTTATGTTCTACTCATGAAAAGCCACATTTTTTGCTGAAATATTGGGGTTTAGGAAAATAGAGGCACTAAAAATATTACAAAAATCACTAAAAATGGAACATGTCTCTCTTTCATAAAATATAAACACTTTAAGACTTTTTCAACAACTCAGATCAGAATAAATAGTAGAAATAATGTTAATTAAACATCTGGAATACAAAAATGTATTGAAATAGGATAATTAAAAAGAAAAAACATCTGGAGAATCTGATAAAAATACAAACTCGTAATGTTTGCAGTGTTATATTAGGCAGTACATATACTCTGCAGCAAGCTTTGTTTGGAGACATTGACCTAAGTTTTGCAAGGTATAGATGACATACGATAGCAGAAAAAAAAAAAGGATTCAGAGACGTACAGAAGGATATAGGAGATAAAAGGGGAAAGGAATATGTGCGGAGAGCATTGCTTTATGTTAGGAGGCGTGGAGGAGAAGGCTCTCACATTAATGAAGGCAAGTTTGAAGATGCTGGAACCAGTTTTGGTTTCCATTAAAATTAATGAGTAGACCTCTGTGGACTCTCACGTGAGGAGGATTGTGTGTATATTCCAGGAAGTCATAGAGTTTTGTCTCTGTGCTGCCAGTGAAAGTCATTAGGCCCACCTTTGTGAAAAATACTGTCTCTACAAGAAATGAAGGTATAAGATGGAACAGGGGAATAGAAAGAGAATCAGAAGACAGAAAACAATTGCTTCATCCCTTAGAGATGGGAGAACTACTTGAACTGTGTGTTAAAATAAATCATATGACGAAGGGCATTTAATATTTGATTACTATTTCATTTCTTACAGCAACTAGCCATCATGGCATTAAGTACTTTATAAAGTCAGGAAATTAATAGTCCTTGTAAAAATTGAAGATTTTTCCAAGGAAAGCTGTAAAAGAACAAACAATTAAAGGTAATCAATATCATTGTTATTAGGAAACCTACGAGTACAACACTTCTTCTCAATTAGGGAAAAACTGTATTTTATGTTTCTCTCTTGGAAGCTGATCTTTGTTCGCTTCAGCCTGTAATCTTGGTTTATGCTTTATGGGTAGGCTTTGTTCTGGGTGTTTTTGAAGCATTGCATGTCTTTTTAAAGGTTTCAACAGAAGAACAAACAGCAATGAACTCAAAGAACAAAGGATTGTTCTTTCTTTCCATCTTTTTTTTTTTT
>VXAA01006092.1:69946-127676 GCA_013399115.1 Anseranas semipalmata
TTTTTTTTTTTTTTACTTCTTCAAGAAAAGAAAGGTTTCATCTCGCTTTTCTCTTCTTTCAGGAAGTTGATGGCAATAAAGTGATGTCTTCATTTGCCCCGCACAACTCATCTACCTCACCCTTGAAGGCAGAAGAAGGTGGGCGTCAGAGTGGAGAATCATTGTCCAGCACAGCCCTGGGAACCCCTGAAAGGCGCAAAGGGAGCCTAGCGGATGTTGTAGACACCCTTAAGCAAAGAAAAATGGAAGAGCTCATCAAAAATGAGCCAGAAGGTAAGGACTGGGAAACTGGCCAAAATTTTCTGTTTTGTTTTCTTTTCTCCAGATTCTTTGGATATGTATATTTTTTAATCTTCCCATTTTCTGCTCCATTTGCTTTTTCTTGCTAGCAAAATTGAAGTAAAGAACTCATAGTTCTTGTTTACATTAAAGATAAATTTTAACAATATTCCATCATAGCTAACATTTTTAGCTTTTCCCAAATGAGAGCCTTTGTCTGACATACGGTCTTTTTGTCGCAGTTGCAATAGACACAGCATCCTGTTAACCTCCTCAATATGGGTACAATTAACATTGTAATTTTAACAGCCTGGGGGTCATTTACACCACTCCCTACCCCTCCATTTTTAGAGCAAAAAGCAGTGTTATCAGCAACATCATTTTTTTTTCTGAAATTATCCAGTAGGCATGTTGTTATTTGAAAGGTAAGATGTTAAATTTGGAATTTCTGAAAACTTCTGGATGGAGCATGTTTTATCATGTCATTCTCTGTTTATCTGTAGTGCAGGGTACCATATAAACAAGCACAATACAGGCTTTCTCTGCACTGTGTCTGGCCAGCAAGTTTCAACCCAAGCATATAGGAATCATCTCTGGAGAATCAGTTTCTTTTGGGGACTTTATGTCTAGTCAGTGATGATGCCATTTGTGCTCTGTGGACTGAGACTAAGACCAAACATCTCATCTCTGAGAAGCCACAGAACAACTTTAAGTAAAATTTTCAGTTCCCGTCTTTTTGGGGTAGAGTCAAACCCCTGACTGGAAGCTGTGGTTCTCACTGTATTCTCCATAGGTATCCAGCATGCATATTTACAGCTAGATTTCCAGGAGTCTGTAGGCCAATTGGTGTTTTTGAACTCACGAGCCTTATTCCCTAATGCACAATAATAACACTTCGTTTTCATTCACACCTGCCTGTCCTGTTGTAGAAATCTATTTCAAATGTTTAAAAGCATGGCACTCAAAGCCACCTCAGTGTTTTTTAAACATGAATTGACAGCACCTACAAGAAAATTTTAGGACAACTGCATACTGGAATGAAAATATGGATGGAAGCACAGCCACACTGCCACATACATGAGCATGACAGGATTGTAAATTAATCTTCTCTTCTTGCCTGGAACATGCAGTAAGGGTCTGCTGGGAAACAAATTCTTTGTCTAAGCATTTTCTGGAATGTTACATCTAATCACAGCATTTCGAGTTTACATTGACTTAATGGCCAGTGCTATGACCTACCTCGTGCCTTGGAATAGAAAAGTTCTTTCTTGCGTATAGTATGGGGGGGAAAGAAGACCAGACTTCTATCTGAGAGGAAGAGCAGGGGCTTCTGGGCAGTGTATAAATACTGTGCTGACTATGAGGTTGTACCAGCTGCACAGACTTCATTGAGGAAAGGCCACAGATAGTCATGAGGATGGTTACAGAGCCTGTGCATTATCTCAGCTCTACTAAAATGAAAATATACAGTACAAACAAAAGATCTACAGCTTTGTGAAGAGATTGGAAGAGAGGGGAGGGGGAGTAGCTGAATGTTGGGCTTTGCAAATGCATGCAACAGAAAATCTTTTCTTCCCTCTAGCCATTGTTCTATTGTCTTTTAAAGGCCATTAAAATGAACAGCAGGTTGTGATGAAAATTTCATTAAGCCCTAGTTAAATCATTATGAGGGTGCCATATTCATGTCTACTTACTCCCCATCCAGGAAAAAAAAATGAATAGGAAAGGTTGTTTTTTTCCCTTTCTCCTTAAAAGCGAACTAACAAAAGTTCAGAAGTTAGAAGAGAATGGGAAACGGGACATGAAACAAAAGGAGGCCAGAGAGGTGAGCTGGCTAGGAAGAAAATTAGACTTGCATAAGAGCATTGAAAGGTGGTGTGGGACAAATACATCATTTTGACAAGTCTCCCTCCCCCTTCCCTTCAGCCAACATGATTGTTTTTAGAGTGGCTAATTAAAAAATATATATTTCTGGGTGCAGATGGCAAGACTGTTCTTAGAGATGCTCTATAGATACGAGTCTCTTGCCCTAAAAAATATATGTACTACTACAAGCATGATTTTTCTGTTTGAACTCCAGTAGAAAATCTACTTATTGCCATGTCTTCTTCATGTACTGCTGAAGTACGGATGTCAGTCACACAGGTTACTGGTCAGGTAATTAGCATATTAATGATTTTCCTCATGAATAAGAAAAGTTACTAGTGAAAATCTTTAGTAGTACATGTAGGTAACAATTCAACAATGCATGATCACTGTATTTCAGTAATAATTTTTAGTCTTCTTTGTTTGTGGAGTTGTGTAGGGTAAGACCAAGAATCTCGGTTAAGCTTTGCTGTATTATGTCAACAACAATAATATAATACTTTATTTCTCTTTGGGAAGAAAGGGGAACATTTGCACCAGTAACTGAGGTTTAATTAAATCAATTTCCCATGAATCTTTCGCAGACCAAATATGAGCCAGATTCCCATTTCTCTATGTACTCAGAAGTTTATATATTATTTAACTTGTACAATGGCCTGTGTTTGCTCTGTTTTTATTGTTTGAAATTGCCTTCTGAATTACTGTGGGAAATGTGCTTTTGAAGCATTCTTTCAAATGGCCTGTTTCTTCAAAAGTGAAAAAAAGAAGTGCTGGTTAGACAACTTCAGGTCTTGATCCAAACCTCCTATCAGTCAGTGACAGGACTTCTCTGTTCTTAAATGGTTTGAGGACAAGTGAGATATTCCAAAATATTAATACAGGTCTGACTTTTAAGAAACTTTATTAACATGAGGCAGATGGTTTTCCTAAATTATGCTTGTTAGAAAGTAAGTTAATAATACTTGGTAAATTTTGTCAATAAATGACAAGGATTTTTACAGTGTTATGAACTTTACAGTGTTATGAAACTGCTCAGAGTGCATGAATGCACACATATATGTATGTATGCATATATGTGAGTACATACGTGTGCCCACACATGCACTGACAAGAGAAGCATCACTGTTCATATAAGTGGTTTCCATGTTGCTTTGTTGTATATAAGCCCTTCGGTAATGTTCCCGGTAGGAAGCCATGCTACCTACTCATTCCTAAGAATTTTCCAAAACCTTTTCACTTCCTTTTCTTCCTTGCATATGTGTATGGTTTTCGTTTTCATAGGGATTTATACTTAGCTCTTAAGCCCCATGCTCTTTTTTTTTTTCCTGTAAACTTGCCGTTTTACTTTCGCTTTATGAAAGTACGTGATTGACAATGAGTCATACAGACACAGAGGCATGGAGTGTTTTCAGTGAATCTAAAACTTGTGGAATTTTACTCATTGCTAATACAGTGTTCATTTTTCTTCTCTCAAATTCTGCAGAAAATCCTTATATGCAGCTTTAGTATTTAGGCCCCCAAAGGCATAAACCTATTACTGAAGTCACACAATGTTATTTTAAATGAAACATTCTGTCCTTTCTAACTTGAACTTCAGAAGAGGAGTCAGTCCCCTTTTATTCCTGGTATACAATAATGAAGATAATGGAGTGGGTTTGGAGAAGCCTTATATACTGTGACAGACCTCAAGCCCTTGCCCTGAGGGTCGTCTGCCGACCATGGGATTCCTTTTGCAGCTAAAATCATTAGGCGAATGAGATACAGGCATGTTTTTCTTCTGTTTTCTTAAGGCATGAGAGGATGGCAGAGACTCTCTGTCTGTCTGTTCTCTTCATTTGTAGAAATGAAATGGAAATCTCTTTGAAGTCACTGAGCTTGACACAAGTTCATGAAAGCAAAGACCAAAGCAGCCACTTAGCTTTTTCTTGCACTATTAATGGGATTGGATTGCTGTATTTTAATTTATGGCCTGTGCTTGTGGAAAATTAAATCTCTGAAATCTGTGTAGCCTTTGCTCTAAACGTGTGGCTTGGCTTCTGGAAAAAAAAATAGGCAAACAAGTAAACTCTATCCTATTTTTAGAATGTGCTAGAGTACTCACTGGCTCATTACATCTCCTGACTTTTAATTAAGAATCAATCTTCTTTTCCAATTTTGTTCAAAATGTTTTCAACAGGTTATGCATCTGTCTCTTTGTCTTTAAAACTGCTATACTGTGTCTTTTGAGGCCAGATCTATGTTATTGCACAGAATAAGTGGGAATTCTGGATAAAAGGAATCTTGTGGACATCTGCCTGACCACCGAAACTGAGCATATGAGCATGTGCACGTGTAGGTGCACTCATTCATCTGCATGGCTCATTTTTCTATAATAAGAATCTCTGACACTTAATTCTGTTTTGCTGTTTATATATAAATACATATACACAGACATACATATAAAGTGTGTATTTATAAGTAAATATTTATATAAATATGCACACACAAGAATTATGTATAGATAGTGTTTAGTGTTGTTCCTACTCCAAAGTTTCCATCTGCAAGTCCTTAGGTCTTCTGAGCAGGAACAATTAATCTCAAGTGTTTAGAAATCAGATAGTATATGTTTTTGCAGGGCTTCAACAGGCGATGTGAATGCTAGATCCTCATCTATAATAGTATACTGCAATACTATAAGTAATTATTTTGTCGGAAAGAAAGTGATGAGAAAGGCATCTTGGGCATGATTTTTGTCTTCTGAACATCCCCCAAAGGCTATTTGTGTTTGATGTTTAAGTTTACATTATAAATCACAACACCTGTTCCTGTGGTAATTTAAATGGCTGTTGTTTAAGCAGTTCTGTAGTCTATAAAAGTGAACCACATTGAATTCAGGCTCTCTAGTTGAAATAAGATCCCAGAATATCTCCTAATATTATCAAACTTTTAATCACCATATCTTTTAAAGAAATCAAGAGGTCTCCCTCTTCTTAAGCCATAAATTCCAGAGCAGACCATTAATGGGCACAAGAGAGTCCTTTGAAATGCAGACTCTTGTTTTTAAATTACGTCTGATGAGATGGGAAGAAGTAAAGTGAACAGATCCAGGGGAAAAGCCTAAGGATACTCTAAATGGTTGAGGTTTGAATTTCTTTTATTTGGTTCTTCACTGTCCCTTTGACAAAATACACGTTGAAGAGGCTTTTTAATGCTGTTCTACTGAAGGACAAACAAGGATACTTTTCAGCTGAGTACTTTTAAGTTTTGTTCATACACTCCTGCTGCTGTGGAAGGATGCTTCAAGTGCATCCATTGTGGTTCCATGTTCGTCTATGCAGTCTGTCACAAGAAAACGCGTCTTATCGTGTAGAGCATGCCAACATTAAACTTCCATGCACTTCTTTCAAAGACACTGCCATATGGAAATGTGCGTTTGTATACTGCTGATAGAAAAAAAAATGATGACGAAGTTTATGAAGTAGGCCTATGCAAAGAAAAGGCACTGTTAACTGCTGTGGTGGCTTAAACCTTTATTAACAAGTGCTTTAACTCTGGAACAGAAGTAGCCTAGTTTGAAGCCCTGCCAGCTCTTACTTGCTCAAAGTGAAGTTTGTTCATTCGTCATCTTCAGTTTTTAAGTGTTTTCCTTCCTAATAGTTTAGCCCGATAGTCATGGTTTATTTCTATAGATGTTTTCAAAATTTGCTTAGATTCCCTTCCAAGTCTCTCATGCTTACATCCTCAAAGGTTTGTAGCTTTTGGATTTTTCTTTTCTCTTTTGATAAAGGTATCTGAGATGCTGATACAGCATCTCAAATATAGAAGAAAGCATTATAGTCAAGTGAGATGCAGGAAACTTGTGCTTTTGGAGAGAAGATGCAGTCCCTCTCCCCCTCCCTGTTTTAGAATGAAAGTCTTCTCTGGTGGATCTTCACAATTAAAATATCCTTTCAGGGTGCATTCACTCCATAACATTGGACAAGAAGCAGCCAAAGCAAAATGCTTGCTTTCTCACTTCCCAAATTTTATAGTGCAGCATATAAGTGGTTCACCAAAACCAAAATAATGATTTGGGCTTCTGTCTGCCACTAACTCCCCCAGATAGCCAGACTCTTCAATAGTCATCATTCATTTCAGTGGGTGTTTTCAAAGCTTGCTACCACCCTTACCCCCACTTCATTTTGATTTACCTGTTGCACCCAGTGTATTCCAGCTAGATCAGTCTGCAGTCTGCCTTCATTTTTTTCCTCTCTCTCTCTTTTTTGTTTTTTATTCTGGAAAAGCCATTAACTTTCTGAGCTTCATTTCAGGCCATGGATCACTGCTGGAGAACCCTCTGACCCAGACGGGTAATATACAAATATACATGAGGGATTGTGCCAGCTCTTTCTGCATGCTTCTGTGCCACAGCTTTTGGGGATGTCATTTATTCAAGAGTGAAGAGCGAGCCACCTGTTTCTCAGGCCTCTTGTCCCTCATATTAAGGGTTCAAGCCCTTGCTGAATAGTAACATCTTAATCTGGGCAACATACACAGCATTTAGCTGAAACCTATTTGTTGAGCTAGCGGGGTTTGTAGGATTTTTTTTTCCTTCTCTCTTACCCCCGAGGCGCTTGTCACGACCGTGCATATTAAAATTAATCAGACCTCCCAGGCTTGTGTGACTGTGTGGTTTAACGTGAAGAAGTGGATCTCGAGCGCTTGCCCTAATTAAATAGGCCTGCTTGGTTTTGTTCTAGTGGATACTTGGTCTTTTTTTTAATAAGAGCTGCTCGTGGAGGAGGCACGGCCAGCACTAGAGGTAGTGGAGAGCTCACTTCAAAGTTCTCCCCACCACCTGCGCCCAGAGGATGGAGACCTGAAGGGCTCCCCGCGTGCTTTCTTAACAGCGCAATTTGTGGCAAGTGAGTGGAGGGGGAAGGGGAAAATATGGCCAAATGAGTGAGAGAGCGATCAGGGAGGGAGAGGCTAGGAGCTGGGACGAGCATGTGGATTGGCTTTTTGAAGTTGATTAAGATGACCTATCATACGGGCTGCTTAGCTTCAGATCTCAGTCTGTGCCATCAGCTATTCACAAGGCTGTCTTGTGTCTTCTGTTTAGCAGAAGCAAGGGAAAGCCTCTAGTATGGCAAGGAGCAGCATTTGCAGCAACTCCCACTTGCTTGTTTTGCTAATGAAGTAGCCTTGTAAAAACACTCTGAAGTTTGAAGCTGTTGGTTACTTTTATTAGTTATGTGTCTGTTTAATATCGGCATTTTTAAGGTGGTTTGAGTGTTGCCACTTTTCCACAGATATATACATCTGCCGCACTGTAAATAAGCTGTACTGGGAAGATAGAACTCCGTTCATTATCTTTCCTTCTCCTGTAGTTTCATTGTATTGTGGTTTCTGTATTGCCTCAGGAGAAAACATGCTGTATGTGTGTGATTTCTTAACTGTAATGTATAAACTCAAAGCATTCAGAGTAAAGGAGAGTTGGAGGGAAAAAAACTTAAAGCCTTTTATATAGTAATCAAGGGCTGGTACCATTTAGCAATTCAACAAGTTAATTTTAGCCAAAAACTGTAGAAAATTTGGAACGGTCAACATTTTTAGACAAAATGTTTAATTGGAAATGATATTTTTTGTTTTTAGATGTTTAAGATGATTAATCTGAAAGAGAAATGAAAACATTTCAATTAGGATTAAATAAAACATTTTGGGTCAGGTGGAAACAGCTTTTCCCCTGACTTGGTTTGGCAGCTGAAATGGAAAAAAAAAAAAAAAAAAATCAGTCAAATGAAAATGACTCTCAAAACCTGGAAGGGTTTTGGGGGTGGTTTTGTATCTAATGACCTGAGGAGGACAAATGAGCAGTTGTTATAAAAACATAAATGTATCTGAATGTTATACATTATGGTTTTGAGGGTAAACTGTAATATTTTAGTGAGAAAAGCTTTCAAAATTTGATTTCCTCCAAATGTGCAAATTCCTGTTTTCTGAAGCCTCAGTCAGAAAAGTTTTGCAGCACCTAGGGCACTTTACTTTGAAACAGATTTTGGAATTTTGTCATACTTCATATGCTAGACATAACTTGGCATGCCTTTACGGCAGAAACCTGTGGGTATATTCTAGAGGGCCTAGAAATCTGCAGTCATTACACCCCCGGAATTTGATTTTGCTTTCTATTAAAATTCTTGCAATCCAGTACACAGGCAAAAAGCAAACCTTTATTTATCTGTTTTCATAACAGTTCAAATTGTTGAAGTAAAACCCAGCAGGTAGGATGATACTCCATTGATTTAAAAATTTATTGGACGTCTGTGCACTAACTCGTTGCCATCTTTCTCTTTTTGAAGTATTATTATTATTCCTATTTTATTTTTCATTTCAAATCTTGGCACAACCCAAATGTAAAGAACCATATTGACACTGCCAAGCATCTGTCTGGTGCTTGACAGCATCATAGAAACCCTTCCACTGTTTCATCTAGGTTGCTATTGGTTATTTAACAACACAATGCAAACTGTGCAGTGTGGGTGTAGATGAAATGGAAAGAAAGGTTGAGGTGGGGGGAAGGAGCCCTGTACAAGTAAATACGTCTTTCATCATATCTTTTGTTTGGTCTGTTTGCTGTGTGCTATTCTGTAGTCGATAGAAGTTGTTTGACAGTTCTGCAAAAGGGTAAGAAACCTTTTCTGAAACTTTTATTCTTCTGCATTTGTCTCAGCACAGAAAGTTTTCTGCTTTTGTTTTCCTTGCGTTGCTCTGTTGTCACCTGTCTATTGTTGAAGGATTTTTGTACGCTGATGTGACGTAAATTGATACTTGTGAAACACTACTTACTGAGCACTGATCTTGTACAGGTGAAGTGGACATTTAGAGAGCTTATGAAAGGTTTACTGTGGCACCCTTTGGAGCAACAGAGTTCTTTCAAGCTTACATTTTATTTATTTGTTTAGTCAGGGGATGAAGGTGAAAAGGGAACGAACAAAAAAAGTCACTCTGTGCTTCCTGCTGAAGAATGCCCTGTTAGCACTTGTGCGACTCTGAAATGTTTAGCCTTGATTTAATTCGTATTTAAGATCTCTCCTCCCAGCACATTAATATAATGTCAATGTAGAATGCATTGCATGGTGTAATTACTGAAGAGAGCAGTAGTTGGGAAAACAGACGGTAATTGAACACATGGCTGTTTATTACAACAGGACAGTGCTCCTACGCTGGTATTTAGGGCATTAATAGGGAAGAATTGATTTGTTGTTTTAAGATGAATTCAATCACTGTTGCTTGGGCCTTTGTTTGTTCAGGCCGAGTTATGCTTTGTTTGTGTTATGTGCCCAAGAGGTTTACACACCACAGCGTGGCATTAGTCATGCCGAGGGCTTGGGAGCAGAGAGCCATTTAACTGAACAAAGGACATTTTTCTTTTTGGCTCTGTTTATCTTCCTCTCTAGTTTTGTTACCCTCTAATCTATCTCTATCTCTCGCTCCCTTTTTCTCCCCCCGCTTTCCACCTCAAACATTTTTGATCGAGGCAGAGGTCCTCCCGCTTTCTTCCTCCCCCCTCCTCTTCGCACACCCTCCCCGGGACAAAAGGAGCTCTGATGGACGGGTGGCAACGCAGGGTTGTGGCACTGCATACATAGGAATGGTTGCTCCCGGGTTTGTGCAAGAAGGAATTGGTGTGTGCAGGGGGAACGTTCAATTTTGAGGAAAATGATTAATTTCGAAGCAAACAGAGTGGGAATTAGATGTCTCAGCCTTGATGTTTGGGAAAGAGGGAAGACGCACACCTTTTGTCTCTCTTGCTGGATTCCTCCCAAGCCGACTCCATGTAGGCCACATCCTGCGACCCAATGAGCCTGCTGCCCTTTTCTCCTTTTTACTGATGTGAGGCAGAGGAAGGAAGAGAGAACCACGTGAGTGAAGTTGAATTCCTGGTCTCCCTGTTGCGAACAGTATGGTTTGTATTTTAGGCTCATTGTGCTTGAGAGGAATCTCATCTTGATTTACTTCTGAGGGTGAGAGACACTTCAGAACATGGTGAGCCAAATTCTGCTCTCAAATGTGAGTTCACAACTCCTGCTGAATACAGCAAAAGCTTGAAGAAGGCAACATTTGACCCAATATAGGATTTGTAAAGAACCCAAGGTGAATTTTTTTTTTTATCCTTGTACAGGCAGGGATTATACCTGTTTCCAGAAACAAAGACCTGAGGAAAGGTAACAACAACATACTCTTTGTAGTCATTAATTGCTAGAAACTTACATTTCTTAGATGGTGAGATATTTGTGTCTAAGTAATATAGTGCATGATGAATTAGCACTTGCCTTTTGGAGGTATGTAAAGCACTAGCTTATATGGAGCAAGGAAGGAGAGCCACAAATCTTTGACAGGGAAAGCTAGATTCTCCCTGTTCGACAGAAATAGCAATTTAGCATACATGTCCATACACTGCAACACTCAGGGAAGGATATGAACCTCAGCTGTTGATTTGAGCTTATTAGCCATAGTTAACTAAATTACTGAATCTCTGAAAAAAATAATAGAAACACAGGAGCTGACAACTAGAAGAGGATCTGAAATTCAACAGTGTTTTCGTCCATGCCTGTAATCATAGGCAATTGGTTGTTTGCAGGACATACTACTTGGTCATTTCACATAAATCCTTTCTAAATATCTAGGAAGTATAATTGCAAAGGCCCAACCCATATGCCCAAGGGGAAATTTCCTTCCCACCTCAAAAATAAAAGTTGTTGTATTTCTCTGCAAGAATGGTTGCAACTAAAGGTTTATATAGCCCCAAAGTTGCTACTATTGGTGTCCAAGTAGTTTATCAGAAAGGAAAGTGTCTCTCCCAACTTGGAAGTGGTTATCCAAGTGTCCTGTTTTTTCAGCACAGTTTGGAATGCTGCATTAGTTTTGTGCTGTAGATTAGGCCACACAATCTCACGGTAAATAAATAGTCTAGAGACAACGATTACATGGAAGAAGAAAAAGCCTCCCAGTTTTGTATGCATCCTTGATCTTTTCTTTGCTAAACCTTTTTTTTTTTCCTGTTTTGTCCACAACATATATCCTATTTCAGTAACTGAGCATCTTATCTCCCACAGAGTCAGGCATTGGGGGGAAAAAAAAAAGAAAAGAAAAAGCAAAAAAGTCAACAACTAAGCAGAAAAACTGTTTCAGCTCTAGTCATTACTGTGTATTCACGCAAATCCTATAAGATCACTGTCTTGTTGCAAAGTGTAAAGTGAGTTAATGTATTTTTGCTGAGATGTCTATACACTAGACTTAAATGAAGCAGTGTATTTCCAAATAGTTTCTTTTCTTTCTATGTGAAATTAATATATGAAGATGAAACTAGAGGACAGCAGTCTTTTGCTAATGATTTTCAGCTGCAACAATTCTAGATTCCACACTGAGCTCATGTACAGCCTTAATCAGCAATGCTGTTTAACTAAATACGGAGACATTTCACTGAAGATTATTTTATTTTAAGTCTTTTCTATGCATTTCCTCTTGCTGTGTCATCTAATTGATTCACAGCTCCTGTGAAGCTTTGGGGTATGGGATGTACATTCAGGCAAAATTCATTCTCCTTTTACAAGTTTGGCCAAGTCAATCCTATCTGAGTTCAGAGGAATTAAGAAGCTGTCATTGGGAATCATTTTGTAACTAACCATAAAATTGTGAGATGAGTAATACACGTGATGTGGGGTATTAAGCTATAACACGTTGTTTCTGCTGAAAAACAATGCAGTTCTTTTGAGATGCTGGTCATGTTATTACACTACCATTTTTTACCAGTATTTTGTTGCTAGACCAGTTAAAAAGGGGGGGGGGGGGGGCTAGAGCAGACGGGTGATCACNNNGGGAGGGGACACAATGCACAGTGGATATTACAATGTAAAAATATCAGGGCCTACAGAAGACAAAAAGACAACAGAATTAGAGGTGCTTTCTTACATTGTCAGACTGCAAAATTTTCCCAGTTTTTCTAATGTAAACTCTTTGTGTTAGTTGTTGGTTTTGTCCTGGCCTTATGCCTTAAATATAGCATGGAGTAAACTGCCATTAAAGTGCTAGAGAGAGAGTTCAGTTGCCAGTTCCATTTCATCCTTGGTTTCTTACATCTTTGGTGACAACTGATCTGCTTATATTGGGCATTATAAATGTTCATCAGAAACCAGACTAAATCTACCAACCACCATCGTCCTAAATATTGTCGGGAGCGAATGAGTTGCAGTGTATGGCCATTTTTTAACTTATCTGCTTTGACTCTTTTAGAGGACATAAAGACAGGTGAAAAAGCAGAAACAGGAGAAAAATGAAGATGCCTTCTGCATTTGCATAAGCAGGCGCCAGTATGGGAAAAAGAAAGGGGGAGGCAGGCAGGCAATTTTTGTAAGTTTTTCAGTATAACTCTTCAAGGGATGTTAAAGATATGTGGTAGTCTTCAGGCCTTCTCTCTTCTTAGGATGCACCCTTGGAATCCGATTAATCTTGCAATAGTGGAAATACTAGTGGGGATTTGCTTGTTTGTTTGTTTTTCAAAATCTTGTTCCTGCTAGAAGAGGACATTGATATTGTTTAGGCAATCGCAGGTAGCCGTCTTCACAGGCTGAATGCATTCCATAAAGCTGTCAGTTCTTTAGCTTAATACTGGGTCTTAGTGTATTAATTCAAGTGATCTAGGACACAACATGTGCCAGGAGTAGGAACTAAAATTAGAGGCAGACTTTTGGCTGTGAGAGCTGCTTGAGGCTACTTGGGGTGAAAGACGAGGGAAGAGGCCTGATGTCAGTCACAGACCAAGGACTGCAAGATGTCCAAAGCATCCTTACAGATACTTTTTTTTTCTTTTTTTTCTTTTTTTTTTTTTTTTGCAACATGCACTGTAGTGAATGACCTTTCCTTTTTTTGCCTCATCCCACACACTGATGTAGCACTTGGTGGTTCATTTCACGCACCTACTCCTTATTGAGAGCTCTCATAGTTTGCTTGTTACAGCAAAGTCCAGTTCTTGGTGTACTGGGATTGTGACTTTTTTTCCCACTCTGAAAGAGGAATGAAAACTTAAACAGTAACTAATCTGTCATAACATGCACCTAAAATAAAAGTGAAAACATTGTGAAATAAACTGAAATCCATACGAAGGATTCTAGGTTTCCATTCACAGAAAACAGCTCTTGATGATGTAATGTAATGGTAGAAGAAAGATCAGGCAAAATAGGACTGAGCAACAGGAAAATTGCTTCATCTTCTTTCACTTTAGTGAATACATTTTGTTGTGTAAAATTTTATGTTCTTGGCGGTATGCAAGAATCATTCCCCTGTAAATTTTTTTTGGATGTCATAATTCTGTGAAGGTCTATGAATGAAGAATAATTGGGCATTATTGTTTGGTTATGTAGATTCTCTTGTGATCCCTTCTTGTTTACTTCATTTAAACCGTCAAAACTGTTCTTGCCATGTAGAAATAATGACCGTGTTACTTCATGAATATGAGATTACAAGGACCTTGCTTTAAATTGCTGTGACACTTGTTCCTCCTCTGCGGTCATTTCAGGCCATCTGAAACATAGTCTTTCTTCATGAAAAGATAAATATTCAGAAACACAAATTCATAGACATTTAATTTTTACTAAAAGATCTTCAATCTTTACCTTATCCTACCTCATTTCTTTCTAATAAAGTTGTAAGGCTGCATTTTGCCATTGGTGTGGGATTCATGTAAACATAAGTGAGGGCCCTTGGTCTAAATAAGATATATAGAGGCCATTCTGCAGTAAGAGAATTTTGCCTTATATTCAAACATAGAAAGATTTGTAAGTTTTTATTGTAAGAGAAAAAAAATCTCCTCAGAAATTTGTACTGTGAATCTAAACTCTGATATTTTGCTCCTATTCATGTGCAGCACTTTCTTTGATGACTGTTGGAGTTCTGATCTCACAGGGAGAGGAGAATATTGGAGTTGAGATTTCTTGTACAGAGCTTAGAGGATAATATTGTGTTTAGTTTGTTTCACTTAGATGCAAGCTAATCAGAGAATAATTAACAGTCAAAATGCCGAGGTCCTTATTCATGCATGTAAAGGATCTGGTATTGAAGTTCTCAATAAAGTAACACTCACATTGAATTCAACAAGACTTTAAACTGAACAAATGCTTCAGGATTTGTCCCCAGCTAGTTCCCTCCTGTCAGTTTTTAATGAGCATCCCATAAAGGTTTTTAACAATTGTACTGGCTTTGATTTTTCAAGGTTTTGGAGAAAATTGCTTTCTCAGGTGGTGAAAAAAAATGTTGAAACAAAAAAAGCACATTTTGCTGTCATGATGTCTATCTTACTGTAAGCAAATTCAAAGACTGTCTCACCTCATGCTTACTGATAGGCAGTACATTAAGGATGTTATAAAGATTATTGTACGGAAATTGCCAGAAGGAAGAATTAAAGCTGATAGACAGATGTATTTTATACTTCATCTTAAATTCTTGGGACTGAGATAAAATTTAGATATAAAGGTAGTGTTAGATGCCAGTACTTTGTTTGTTTGTTTTATAAATGAAGGGGGAAAAAATGCCACTGCAAAGATCACCATACAGAGCCTGGTGTTTAAATGCCATGATTTTGTGTCAGAAGCAGCAGCTAGTGTATCTGGATCCATCCTTTGCCTTGCTTTCCTCGGTTGTCACTGAGAGCTCCCAGGCTGAGACAGATGGCTGCTGGTTTAGTTGTGTGCGTGGGAGACAGGAACTTCCACATGTGATTTTTTACCATTTGGTAGTAATTAGTTTGTTGTATAAATTAACATTAACTGAACCATTCTTCAGGCATTGTTTGTAATTATCTACTTTGAGCCTCTGAGTTGTGTAAAGAAATAAAAAGCGGGGAAGAAACTGCTTCTTATTTTGTACGGGGAAAGGACTCTATCATTAAGCAGAACAGAACAGCAATTATCATCGCATGCCCAGTAGACTGAAAACTTTGAAAAACCCTTAAAAAAGCAAGAATATTTTTCTGTAAATATTAATGGAATTGAATAATATAGAAATGAGGATAGATTTTATAAAATTTATAAGAATGAAGTACAAATCAAAGCAATGGTGATTATGACTTCCCGACATCATCATCATCATTAATATTACCGCTACTGCTCCTAATTTATTTGGTGTTTGTTTGAGAGGAGTAGAGGGTTTCTTTATATTTCAAATATACGTTTTCTCAATTTTATTAAAAAAAAATTTTTTTTCCACCTTTGAGATATTTCCTTTTTTTTTNCTTGTGTCTCCATATTCGGCAGCAAGCTATCATTAGTGCTGGTTTTCTTGGGGGATTTCTGTCACTTCCAACCACCAGCCAAATTGGAATTGTCAGGAGAACAGCCTCTCGCATGTTACTTGGCAGTTCTGTTTCCAGACTTGGCCAGCATCCAGAGATGCAGAGGTTCATGGACGTGAAAAATAACAGGGAAAATGCCCTCTGGTATTAGCCCAATATTTCAGTAATGTATTGGGAATCTCTAGGTTCACTTGCTGAAAAAGCTCAGTGCTTGAGCAGGTAAGAACGTTTTATATTTCGTTAGACTTAGGTTCTTTGCTCTGCTACCTAGCCGTAGGTACAAACTGGTGTATGTGTCTTTCTTTTAGTATAGCTCTCCTGCTGTGGATACAAAGCTGGCAAAATAGGCAACAGGGCACTGCGTGTTGGTGGTACAGCAAATCCTCCTATGTGTAGGCTAGGGTACAGTAGTAAAACTCGGGTACAGTCCATCACAAGGCATTCCACAGCTTCATTAAAATTAACTTAGTATCCAACGTGTACCTTCTGGAGTTAAGTTCGTGTGACTTGGGTTTTAAAGTGTCTTGGCATTTTCTTGTGAAACAAAACGAAGACAATTTTAGGCCCAAGCTTGAACTTGTCCAGGCAAATCGGTGCCGACTGCAGATCTACCTAAGTTTGTTACGTATGGGACCTACCCCTGAGAGGTGTGTTTGGGTCTTCTTTCTCCTGGCAGAACTGCCATTAATATTTACATTTGCCCAGGTAAAACATCTTATCTGGACAATAACTTCTGAAAGAGGACCTGAGATTCTGAAATGAGTAAATACAGATGCAGCGTATTTCAGAATTGTTCTGTTTCTCTTGGCACGGTGCGTTAGCCTATGTGGAGCACCGCGCTGTTTGGGGAAGGAGGGAGGTGGGAGGGCGTGGGGGAGCTCCGGTGCCTGGGGGCTGCAGGGGAATAGTGGCCGAGCATGCTGCGCTGAGGAGAAAGCTGCCACGGGTGGTTTTCTACCTCTTTTTCTTACTGGCAAGGGTTAATGCTGTATCTGAGAATATCTGTGATTCTCCTGGCTTTTGATATCAATGAATCAAACATTTTCTGAAGCATTCTTACTGAACACTTTTTTTCTGTTTTCAACTATGAAAACTGAAGGTGCCAGCCCCGCTTTGATATTGCTGTGGCAGCCCAGAGGATAAGCTTACTGTGAGCCAGTGAGCGAGCACCTGAGCTCTTCAGTCCACCTTCTTCCTGCTGAAGGCTTGTGGAACAAGCAGGAAGAGCTGTTGTATGAAGTATCACCATAATACTGACTATATGGCTATTTTATCATCCCTGGAGGAATCCAAGGAGGAAAGATGGTCTTGTGGCTACACGCACAGAGCAGAGAGTCAGTTTCTTCTGGGTTGTTTTTTTTTTTTTTTTCCCCACAGACTTTCCACATGACCTTCATTCTCTGTGTCCAAGTTCTGTGTTTTTAAAGCACGGCTGATAATAGCAACTATGTGCTTCTTCACGGTGGTCGAATTTGATCACTGCTTGAGAGATGCAGCCTGACAGCAGTCCGGCTTACCAGAAAGGACTAGACGTAGGTCTGGGGAAACAGGCTGGCTGGAAATACATGTCTCTTACAACTCAGCCCCATTTGTCTGCCTAAACCAGAAAGCAGATTGCAGATTTAGTCTGGAAGTCTCTGGCCTGGGTTCGGTGGCTTCCCCCTCGGCAGGACTCGCTTCCCCCTCAATGGGGTTTCTGCCAGCGGAGGAGCTGCAGAACTGGGCCGGTCGGGTTGTTGTGCAGCTGGCTCTGTAGCTGGGTAGGCTGCTAGGGAAAGGCTTGGCGTCCACACCTCCTCCGAGATTCTCCTTTCCTAGAGCAGACAGTTCTCCTTGCCGAACCTCCTGCCTCACGGCCGGCAAGGTGCTGGTGTCTGGCACCAGCCTGGTCCGCTGGCCTGGGGGGCGCAGAGGGGAGCCCAGCCGCCGAGGCAGACATAACACCACCCTCCTCCCCTGCCGCGTACCGGCCTTCCTGTGCTCAGCGGGCTTTTCCCCACTTGCCTTGTAGGAAACTTGTTTATTTGTTTTATGTGCATGAGAGTTACGCTTTGGCATGGCAAGAAGGTGAGGAATTTTTTGCTTTGTTTTTGGTTTGGGGAAGTGGAGGGTGGGAGGGAGCATGTGGGAGCGCTGGTGACGAGGAGCTCAGAGCGGGTGCGCTGTTTAACCCAGGAGGACCGCAGGGCCGCTGCAGTGAGGAACTGCGGCTTTAACAGCCAGCGATCTTTATCCACTGCTGGGTTTGGGTCAGAGACCTCGGATAAGAGAAGGGGCAGGAGGGTGGGCACGATGGGAACCAGATGTGCCGGGCATGGGGGTCAGCCTCTCCGCTGTGGGTGCAAGCCCCCGCTCCCCGCAGGCAGCGCCCTCGGGAAGCGCGTCCCTCGCGCCTGGCGTCCTCCGGGCCTCTGCGGGGCCGGCTGAGGCACCCACATACGTGCACACGTACGGACATAGGTGCACACGTACATACGTACGTGCACACACGCTCCCACAGACAGTCCTGGCTCTGCCTTTTTCCTTTGGCCTACCTTGTCGAATGGCCCTGGAAGACTAAACAGGTGTTATCTACTTTTGATTTCAGTGCATTTAAATTAATCCTGTCAGCTCAGCTGTTAAAACAACTGTCATCTCCAGCTGTTAGTAATTTTCGACTGGGCACTTTTACAGGTTGCCAAGTTCTGAGCCTGCATTGTGAATCTCTCTCCCTTTCTCTCAAAGCGCTATAGTAACAATTTGTATTTTTTTTTAAAGGGGACTTGCATTGCACTGTTTTTATATCAGACCCTGTTTATTATATATCGAAATAATAATATCACAAAACCCAACATCATCATGCCAGACTTTGGAATAAAGAGCTAAGCCATGTGTGGAGTGCAATGCATATCAATCTTCTGTGGGTTTGTTGCAGCCTCTCTGTGCATTTTAAATTTGAATGAGAGATGAATCAACCTGAGGCTTTGGGAGGGAGGAAGAGGGGGGCTCTAAATTTTTATTGCCAAAAATAAAGCCTCCTTTTTAGAAGTACTAGTCTCTTTTTTTTCCCCTCAATGTACATTTAATTTTAATAACTAGTATTAACAGGAGGGACCTCGTAATGAAAATATCTAAAATACGTTTAAATTGTTAGATTAATGGCATACACATTGTAGGCTTAAGAACTGTAGGGGGAAAAAATCATAAATTGGATACATGTTATTGATTTCAATAGACACTCTCTAATGTGACATATTCCTATGGGGTCAGGATCTATAGTCCATTACCAGTGCTTCAGAGTCAGATAGCACTTGTGGATTACACACGTCTGATTCCTGACAAGGAAGGCTTTCTGTGCCTTTAAGGTTTCCACTCATTACAGTTGTCTGGCCAGATTTTCAACTGGTATAGAACTGACACTGCTGTGTTGACTTATTTTGCAAGCTGTCCTTAAAGCACTGGAACGGATTATTCAGACATTCTTTTGTATGTTGCTAGGAAAAGGATGTACTTAAAAAGTGTCTATAGGTAATCTACTTTTCAGCAGACCACAGATGATTTCAAGTTTCAGGTAGACGAATGAAAGGGATTCTTTAAAAAATCATGCTTTGTATTGTCTGTCCCCTACATAAAGAAGGGCACTGTTTCTATGTCTTACAATAAAAATACAGACTTCAAATTAGAAACCTCATTTCTTAAGATTTTCATTGTCTTTTACTTTTGAATTTCTTCAGGAAAATTCTGTTAAAATAGGAAATATGCCCTGAATAACATCAATGTAATTTTTTCCCTTTCACTCTGCATTCTTAAGCTTGGATGAAGAATTTTATTAAGAAAAAAAGAAGAAGCCAAAAAACTTCAGTAGTTATATGAAAGATAAACAGGAAATGTCAGATGCTAAAGTACCATCTAATCCAGCAGGCTGGGTGCTGATCCCATTTCCACCTTTAAAATGCATCTCTGCTTGTTGGCATGTTCAGCCTGTAAGACAGAGTTGCAGCTATCTGAGCAGCAGATAAATTCCAGTACAGTCGTAGCTGTTTTTGAAGCCCCCCACAATAATGTCTTCCTAGGGAAGTTTTGAAATCTTTGCAAAATATACATCAGTCTTAAGGTGAGCCATCGTTACTATCTTTCTTCTCAAACAGCGCTATCATTTAAGTAAGAAATAAAGCAACTTCCTCAAATTTCCCATGCTTTACTAAACAATTGTAGTATTTCTCAGTTAAATATGAAATGATGAAATTAAAGGTCCCATTTAGTATTAAAATCTGGAATACTAGTTACCTGGAATACTAGTTACGAAGTGTGCATCTGTGCCTCTGCACACAGTAGTCTCTGGATATGTAGGACCAAATTACATCCATGTGTACACACAACTACTATTGCTAATAGCAATAGCAGAAACTGTGGTTGCTTATCTTGAATTCTGATCCATCTCTCAGGCTGCATGGATAAATACTGGAGCTACAGTGGTATACCACGCATATTTTAGTAGACAGTTTAACAAAATTTCCTTTTAAAACAATTTAGAATAACAATTTATTCAATAATATATTAATCTAAAATTCTGATTTCACAGAAGCTGCTACTGGGCAGGAATGTTAGCAAGTACTTTCTATATAATACTGCCTTTTTGAAAAACAAACAGAAGTGATTGAAAATTCAAATAAAGAAAAGACACATTATTGTGGAAACCTTGTTTCTACCCAAAATCCAAACATTTTCATTTTAGTGAGATTAAAAAGTTCAGAGTCCGATTCAGTTTTATATCGTCATTTATAGTGTATGTGATACTTTGTTGTTTAAACCTGCATCAAGCCCTGCTGGAACATGCATTGTTAAATGATCCTACTTACCGGGATTTATTAATTTAGGTTTAGTTTCTGCTTTGCAAGATGCCCCTAGTTGTCTGAAAAACAACTGAACTTGGAAGCCAGACTTGCTTATGGTTCGTGAAGCGGACTGCTGCTTCCTTACAGCTTCCATTTCAGCCATTTCCATTTTACAGCTTCCACCTGGTGTCCACCACCATTCACAGCAGAGCTGACCTTTTACTCATGACTTCTTCAAGAAACTCGCACCATCTCCTTGGTGCCAAATACTGCTGATGGTGGTTAACTTCATGCCGCAAAGGCTGATTTATGTGTATTTTTCTCATTGTATTTTCTCTTCTGCAAGTTCCTTTCCTTGCAGACACATCTCTCGAACCTCCTTTGGCATGACACTAGTGTGAAAGACAAGTAATTCCAGTGACATCAGTGAAATTATCTATGTGGAAAATTGAAGTAAGTGACACTGAATCAGATCCCAGTGCCTTCAACATACAAATGTGTGTCTGCTTTGCTTACTCAAATTAAAAGGAACTTCCAAACCTTTGAGGTTTTTGTGCAACCTGAAAGGTTCCATTAATCTTATCTATATGTAGTAAAACCTTGTCAATTCACACTAATGATTCTTGGAGTTAACAGGTAAGCACATTTTTCAGCTGTCTTCCATTTGGGTGATGGACTGAACCTAAACTCTTGACCCTGCACATCTAAATTTAGGGGTATTCAAAATCTCAATTTTGCAACTCGAGTCAATATTTAAATTTCTTTGACTTTGCGTTTAGTAGTTTTGGCCAGCTGATTTATGTTTGACAATCCAAAGGTGTAAGAGATACCTACATAGGCTATTATCTCGCAGAAGATAGACAGAACACACACAGGAAGGGCAGGGGCTGTGGAATGCTCCAGCCTCGCTGGGGAGTCTGCAGGCGCACAAACACGCATGCTGCTGAAGTCATAAAACCTGGCCCCACACTCAGGGACCAAGGAGTCTCTTTCGTGGCTCGGGATTCAAGGGACCTGTGACACTTACAAGAGTGCTTGCCCATCCATCTGTGCCTTAGTTGTGTGACTGGAGTAAGTAGAGGAAGATTTACCTGAAGTCTGGTTTTTGAAAGGAGAGGAAAGATTGCTTCATCTTGTTTTTTTCACCATTGACTGAAAAATGTGCAACACGAGGAAAAACAGACTCTGGTTATTTATTCCTCCTTTCTTTCAGTTCTCATCTTTCAGTTCCATGTTTATTTTCCCTTTCTTCTTACCTTCTCTTCCTATCTTTCCACTTGCATTCTTGAATGAGCTCATTAACATCCATTAACTAGATTTGACGAGCATGAACAAGCATCTCCAAGGCAAGCAAAAATAATAGTGAAAATTTGATATCAACAGGACATGACTATGTGAAGTGCACTGCAATGTCAATGTAGTGCAGAATGTTGCTAGGCTCTTAATTAAACAGTGGCTTCTGTTAGATGAGATATTAAATCCAAGTCTTGACTGCTCTTACGGATCTCTAACCCCAATATATGGTAAGTTATGCTTCTGAAGTTCCTATATTTGTAAAACCGAAAGTGCCAATTTAAAATTATCAGTATACTGCCATGCTCCCCTGCATGGTTGTTCTTATTTTGGTAGAAGAGTGAGATTTTCAGTTCAAGTTATTGTCTTGGAAGGATCATAAGCTAAGATGAAAAAAAATACTCAGTTGCATTCAGATACAGTGGTAAATGTGCTCCTTAAATTGATAAAACTCCCCAAGTAAACAAATCAAAAATTCTGTGTCCTGCTAATTAGTGCCAACTATCTTTAATAGGTACACCTCAAAGTAAGTGCATTCAACTAGCTGCACCTGTTTTCAGTGGTACTAACTTGATTTGCTTCCAATGTGAGAAAATTGTTTTTGTTTGGTTGGTTGGTTGTGGGTTTATTTTGTTGTTGGTTTTTGTTTGTTTGTTTTTGTTTTTCATTAAAAAGTGTTTGTTTTGGTACCTTTGAACAAAACTTTCTTTTTCCACTGTTGATGGGTGTCCTGGATGATACAGACCCATTAAGTATTTTTCTCCTCTCTAGGTGGACTGCTTGTCAGTGGCCATGTGTCTAGATTTTTCTGTTTCCGTCCAATTCGTTGAAGATGATGCATTTTAGTGCTTTCAGAAAAACACGGGAGATAAGCACATTTATGTTGCATTGGTGGGCTGACATGAACAAAGTCAACAGAGCAAAGATTAGGACTGTATATTTCTATGTTCATGTGTGTACACACGTGCACGTGTTTATATTCGTGCAAGAAATTAACGTAAACTGATGCCTATTTCTGCTTTTCTATGGAAGACAAAAAAGACAAAGCTGCACATTACATACTTTTAAAAAAGTGGTACATTCTAAAGTAATAGAGGCAGAGACCAGGCTGACTTTGTTTTCTGTAGCAGTAGCTAATGTTATTATTTAACAATTAAATATAAAAAAATAGCTCACCTCACATAGCGTACACTAGTATTTCTTTGTTACTTTTTTCAAAATTTTGATTTAGAATTTCCAAAATGTTAATATTTTCTGACCAGTTGATGTAACAAAGGAGAAATGGATTTCCACTTTGGATATTGACTTTTTAAGTGGATTTTATTTTGCAGTTGTGAAGAATCAACAAAATATATAATTGGAAGTAACTTAGCTCCCATCCCGTTTCCGTCCACCTTTTTCCATAGTCATAAACTCTGGGCTTATCCATAGAGTATTTTTCAGTAAGAGAAATGCTGGTAAGTACTTGAGATCCAGTGAAAACAATTGGAGTGGACATTTTTATACAAAGCTAGAAAAGCATGGACAACTTTTTTCCCTGATCAGCAAAACTATTTTAAAACAAGTTTCATGTATAATTACTGCATTCTTCTGCATTTACAGAGTATGGTCACGAGCAAGTTACCACGAGGTAAACAAAAGTTAAGCATTTGCAGCTTGTCAGTTACTTCTAGCTCCTGCCAGCGTGATTTATCTTCGCTGTTTGCAAACTGGTGTAGTGCTGTCTTCTTTTGTTGATTGTAAATTAGCATGTAGGCTGTGGAGTAAGAGTGGGGGTACAAGCGGCTACCAGAGACAAGCGGCCAGGGTGCTGCAACTTCATGGGGCAGCTTCTCTTACAAGCAGGTGTGCAGATGCTCTTTCCTTGGACAAGGTCCGTGGCTGCTTTAGGGGTATTTCCCCTTGAGGTGCTGTGGTGTACTAGCACAGGCTGCTCTCCTAGCAAGGCGAGAGAAAGTCAACTGTATGAATCTCTTAGGATCAATGCTACTCTTTAACACATGCTATTCGTTTTTTTTTTTTTTCCTGTTAGGGAGCCAGTTGATTAGTTTAGTTCTCTTGTATAAGTGATGTCCTTTCATTGCTACTTTTTACAGTTGGCATATCTTTGTTTTTAAATATGTATGTTGAACATCCTGAGAATGTTTTGGTATTTTTCAGCACTTACAGCTATAGGGAAAGTGGCTAGAACATATTTTTAGGAGGCTTAATTAATTGCCCTGGTTGGAGATCTCCTCCAGTGCTCTCTGAGGAGTGACAGTGGAAGGAGAACTCATGTGAACAGGAAGGTTCATGTACAACTGTGAAATACAGGAAATATAAACAGTAAAACGAAGGAATTTGACTTTGATCATATTCCCAGAACTGTGTAACAGTTTGCAAACTATCTGGTCAGAACCCCTACCCTGCTCTTTTGGACTTAGCTTAAAGAAATAGAATGGTAAACAAACAAACAAAAAAAGTTAATTGCAAGCCTTTTTCTAGACCTAAATTCCTTCCTGTAAAACTGCCCCTGCCCTGTACCTTTTCTTTTTTCCCTACTTTCATTATATTGAATCAGAGTAATGGTATCTGCTTCTGTGGTTCAGGAGAAGCAATTTGATCCCTTCTCTGGAGCATAAAAATCTGTATCATAAGGTGAAAATACTTCATGGAAAAATTCTGACTATTTGCCTTCCATAGTTTAAGAAGGATATTTACACCACTAGGTATCAGGTGGGCTGATTCAAGCTCTGACAACACCCGCCCCACTTCATCAGCTCCATGGGAAGCTTAACCCTTAACCACCCAGCTTGAAATACCTTGACACCAGCTTAGACTCACGAAGGAGTCTATCGGAAATAATAGTCTATCCACACTTGTACCCATCCAGCAAACTATTATGTATCATAACCGTAACTCTAAACTTCAGATATGCCCTGTATATGCATGGCAAATGCAGATTGTATCAGGCAGACTAGATAATCTTGACCAACAGAAAATGAAAGATCTAGGAACGATTTCAGAGTCAGTGTAATGCCTCGTGCCATGACATTTCATTGTGATATGATGAGACAATATTATGAGGCAGGCAACTTGACTTTTAAGTTTCACCTGCAGGGCAAACTAAACATGGTACAACTTCCCCTCCCACATCTCTAATGGTAGTTGCAGGATACAGTCAGCCAAACTCCTTAAGGCCAAAGGCCGAGCTGGCAGTGCTCCCGAAAACCGAGCACTGCAGCTAATGCATGAATCTCCAGCCTGTGCTGTGGGGGTTAGAGCATTTGACTTTTGGGTTGGATTCCTAGGTTTCCTTCTTTCCTAAGCCTACCTTTTTCCATGGAGATTGTGACATGAAGTTGAAGTCTGGAGGACATGTTGAGTCTGTTGAGATTGCTTGATAGAAAATGATAGTTAAAAAATCCTAAAATATTCTTTCTTCTCAGGATGTGTGTGAACATCAATATATTGTCTTTTATCTTCTGTGACAGGTAACTTCAGCTCATTTTTTGACTATTTTCCTAGGGTTAAAAAAAAAAAAAGTTAAATAGACCTTTCTGGAATTACTAGAGGGCATAAGGAGTTGGTTGCACTGACTTTTCTATGGAGCCTTTCTTTTTGTATGAGAAAGGTGGGTACTTCAAGAGTTCAGGTGTTTTATTGTTGTTGTTTTGTTTTGTTTGTTTGTTTTTTTCTTGAGGCATTGGTGACAAAGAAAGAGAAGAGCCATAGATTGACCATGTGTCATTGAATGATGGCCTCACGCTGCCTCATGGCACTAAAAGCAGTAGCCATGTTAAATAAAACCATAACAATCCAGCCTATTTGGCATACTTGTTGGCAAACTCAGCAGTATACTCCCCTTGGGTACTCTCCATCAGAGATGCTCAGTGCCTGAAATTACAGTGGTGTTAGGTTGGTTCTTCTGGTGAATAAAATGGAGAGTCTTATTCTTTGACACTCTCAGGATTTAAGCAAAACTGAATTCATTAATCTTACTTAACGATCATCTAAGCCTACTGAAGTCAATGGAGTCAGTGAACTTCGGATGAGAACCCCAGAACATGACCCGTTGAAACTCTTGCATTGCATGAAGAGCTCCATTATTGCTTAAGCTGTTCATGCCTTTTTCCCTTCTTTGGACAGGTCTTCTGTATGTCAGGGTTATCATCTTCAACCAGTGCAGAGCTCATGGAGTAATTGTGTTATACCTATGTAAAGCCTGCTGTGGGGAAGCTCTTGTTTGGTGAAGTGGCAGACTTGAGGAGGGATGTTAAGACGTAGGGCTTGATAATAAAAATAATACTGTGCATAAACTTTCAAACTCGACCAGTTCCAGCCAGTAGAATTCTGAGGCAATTTCTGGACAACTGCACTTTGGGAAAATACATAAATGCAAATAATGTGCTAGGCAAGACCTTGAGCAAGAAAGCTTTGAATGGATGGTAGTGTATAATTTCAGTTGTAAACAACATAGGCTAATTTTGCCGTAACAGGGTTCAACAAAAATGAGTTGTAGTTAAAAGGATTTGGCGTGCCATTGGGTACAGACAGCTAACAGTTTGGGGTTTGCAAGGTTTACTTTAATGTGGTTATGCTCAGACTGTATATCAGACAGCTTCACACTATTAAATGTCACTCTTCTTGCTAGCACTCACGTCTCAGGTTCTAGAATATTTCCCTTCCTGTTTGTGTATTAGTTAAACACCTGTGCAATTCAGATGCTAAAGTGAACCTTTTTCCAAAATGATTTCAGGACAAGGAAACATTAATCCTGTAATCTATCACAATGTTTCTTTTTGATTTTTCTTGAGACTTTTCCTTCTGTTTGGTCTCTATCTATTTGTGCAATGCAGAAAGCCTCAGTGGTGTGTATGTGGAAGTTTGTATTTTCCTTTGCTCAGTATCTGCTTGTAGCCAAACTTCCAGGTCTGATCCACTTTATCCAGCCCGGGCTGGGAGAAACAGAGCGAAAAACGCTGAATGGTCTCCTTCTCCTTTTAAGCAGTTCTAGGAAAGAAATTCAGACTAAGACTGTTCTGTTGCTTGAAAATTAGATCATCAAAACAGCTTATAGAGCCCTATGTTCTCCCAGCAGTGTTGTGCAGACCACATGCATGTTGTGGGACTGAGCTGATGCACAGCGCTGCAGCATACAGGTACAAAAAGACTCGTCATCAACTTGCAGCAGAGTAACATTTCCACCTGAAAGTACAATGGATAAAATGCAAGTAGCTTGTTTTCACCCTCAGAGAAGAACCAACAAACAAAAATACAACCTCAGAGATTAAAACAAAACAAAACAACACGTTGCATGATCTTGATTACATTTTTTGAAAGGAGTTAATGATTTAGAAAGCTGTATCCCATTTTTGGTTGAGGCTTATGGACCTGATGGAGCTGTTTTGACTTTTAGTGAAACTTAGAACTGTAAGTGTCCACTTCACCTTGAAATTGGACTTGGTCTCCCATGTGATTTAAATGTTCAAATGTTATGTTCAAATAGTTCTTCAGTATGTATCAAGCAAATGTGCTACCCTGTGTATCTTTCACTTATATTAGAAGAATAAACAAAATTAAAATTGCTAAATGTCTATTTTAAAAAGTGTTTTAAAATCGGCACTATTTTAGAAAAGTGGTTCTGTCATTTTAATAATAAGGCAGTAATAGCACACATCCTGGCCTACTGCAGTGTTTCAGATCTACGCTATTGCATCTTGTGGAAGGGGCAACTGTCACCTCACCCCAGTATTGCCAGTATTACCATTTAATCCCTGGCACAGTAACCCCGTGGGGTGCAAACTCATCCTAGGATCCTTTGTGTGATGTTTTGTATAGACAAACTATAAAAGCAGATCCTGCCTCAGAGACCTTAGTCTGAAAGTAGTCTGACAGAGGAGCAGTGGGGACCTCAGCCTGCATCGCCCCAACCTCACCCCAGGATGCTGGCCAACGCAGCGGATTTGCAGATACAGGTTTGAACCTCGCAGCTTGGGCCCACACCTAATTAAGTTTGAATGCAGCAGAGTGAATTGGTGTGTGGGTGTACGTTGTCACGTGTGTACCAGGGGCATCGCTCTGTGCTACGCTAATTAACCGAGTTTTTGTGAGAGGTGATGAAACCAAGCCCTGGTATTTCTGTCTTTGCTATGGTTGTAGTCTAAGTGAGAGAAGTAAGACAGTAAATAAGTTAAAACCAGACTTATTTTTAGTTGTGGATCATATTTTTCTCATAAAAACCCTTTGTCTGTGGAATTTGGTTAATGAGACAAGAGCTGAACTGTGGCATTATCAGTATAAATAGCCCATACCAGTTCTGCTCATTTACTCCAGTAGTCCCGTTTGGAGTCAACAGAAGGGAGTATTTAACAAAAAAAAAAAAAAAAAGAAAAAAAGCAGTGTTTGCCCCACTTCCTGATACAATAAACTGGAAAACCTATTCACATCATTTTTCTCCCTTTTTTCTCACTTCTTCATTTCACTTTTTACTTCATTTCACTTTTTACTGTAAATTAAGAGTTAGCTTTTTTTAAGTGTTTATTTAGATCCCCCAAATCCTTCTTTACAATTATACAACACTTTTAGAAGAGGGGCTTCTTAAAATACTAGAATGGTGCTTTTCACACCACTTTATAATAACCAGATTTTATCAGTGTTGTCATTTAAAAAAAAAAAAANAAAAAAAAAACACCTTTCTATGACAGTCTTAGCTTAGCATAAAATTCACTAAAGCTAGAGGCACTTAGGCCATGCTTAATAAAGTTCAATTTAAGCAAATATTTAAAGTTAAGTGCATAGCAAATGAATTTCTGAATTAGGGCTACAAATACTTTTCAGCAGTAAGAAGAGTGATGGTACCAATTTTCATATGGTATAGATGGTGTTGAAGAAACAAAAACTGAGCTGTTTAGCTTTGAAATGGGCACTATCCCGATTTCAGCTGCTACACTAAAAGAAGTACTTTGTTGGCTCTATTTTAATATTGTAAACAATAGTTTTGCCATATTATTTCTAATTGGTTGCCTTTGATATGTTGTCTTTTGTCTCTGGTAATATCTAATAACTGAAGGTGAGCAGGATGATCTTCCAAATAAGAGAAATGGATGGGAAAAGGAGATAATGAAAAAAGGCTTACTTCACCTAGGTAGACATATGTGCACTGTTTTGTGTTAGTGGGAAGAATTCCAACCTGTTCTTTGGAAGGAATCAATGCATGCCTTAAACATACGACTTGATCACTTTTAGCTTAGCGCACGTACCCCCAGATATTACTCTTGGTCATCAAAGACCTTCCATGGTCCTTTGGACAACCTTACAGCTGCAGTGCTTTACTTCATAATATCTTGTCAGTAGAAACAAGGGTGTGGTGCCAAACAACCTGAACAAGGAAGAGAAAAGCTGAAGCTGAAATCCATGTTCCAAACTAAAAGCTGCAATCCAGATGCACACGCTCTGTACACATTTTCCCATTTGTGTTTATAAAACAGATTAAGGCCTGCATGTCAAGTTTAAATTTGCAAACTTCTGGTTGTTTGTGTGTAAACACCAAAGTAACATTAGCATTGCTTTAAACATAGTTTTGTTTGCTTTAATATCCTATAAATTTTACCCTGACATCAAATGTGTTGTTGAGTGTGAGGAAGCCTGGGGGGGTAATATCTCATTCAAGTGCAATTTTTGTCATTGTTCAAAACTATGGTAATGCATTTGATGATTCTTATCTGTTCTTCAATGTATGTGGTTATCTTTCTTATTTTCATTCTCATACATATCTATAGCACTGTCTAGATCTGGAAGATTTGATTTGCTGTATATGTTCAAAGAATAGAAGAACTGATCCTGTGTTTTTATTATATTTTTCTGCAATCTTCTTGTAGACCTTGAAATTGAAGCTGGCACATTTGTAAATGTGATTTTCTTCCTTGGATCTTTTGAAAGTTGATTTTCTCTGTAGGTAAATTAACCTGTGATTCTAACAGTGACTTTGGCAAAATCAGCACAGTGGGGTATGGATACAGGAATTCTTCAGAGCTCTGGGTTAATAATTCCGCTCTGCTCCTGTACGTGAATCTATCATCCAGCTAATTGTATTTAAAGTAACTGACAAAGAGCTAGCTTTGCTTGCTACAAGTATGGAGAAATTCTGACGGAGGATTCACTGTTTGGGTGAGAACAGAATGAAGAAATGCTCAACCCATCCCTGATATGTGAGTTTAATTGGTCACCTGCCTATCTCTAGGAGTTTTTTTTCTGCATTACAAAATCAGGTAAAGTAATTCCAGAATGCTACATAGGAATGTTTTCAGTCATTATTTTTTTTCTACAATGTTCCCTTGTTCAAAGCAATATGCTCTATTTGCCCTGCTTGGGTTTTGAAGTCATTGTAAGACTAGAAAGTTTTTTCCATATAAATATACATAGTTAGTGATGCCCTTTGAGGTCTCAGTATATGAAAAAACTATAGAAGAAAATGTGCTTTCATTTTTCCCTCTTGTGCACATGGGATGATTATTACTGCACTGCAAGGGTTGTGTGTTTCATATTTATTAAACTCTTCATGTTGGAAACAAGTGCAGGTTAGTGTTATTTATTATATTTTACTTATTCTTGGTAATAAACATTAATAATCTCTTAGAAGTATGTGTGCAAATTTGGGACAGAAGAACAGCATGAACCCTTTTGAAAATGGAATAAGCTCAGGAGTGAATGGTAAAAAGCTTCCGCATTGGACTATACATTGACTTTGTTGCTGTTTGTATCCTAGCAATGTATCTACACATTATACTAAAGTCTGAGGTAGAACATTTTCTATGTGAACATTTATTTCCGTCCCTGACATATTTTCATATGCCTGTTGCTAGAGTTGAGTTGAGTCATTCCATGCAATTGTAGGATGGTCATCAGGCATTTGGTCTAATTAAATTAGAAATTTAAGATACATATACCCTGTCAGGTTGGTTCAAAGCTTAAGGTAACACTTGAGCCAAACTCCCTCAGTCTCTTTATTAACTAATTGTGGTTTCTCCCTTTCATTTTACTTATGAGCCAGCTGACTTTCTCTGCAAATGTGTCAAGGATAGGGCAGGCTCGCACTGAAATACTGTTTCTGTTGACAGCTCGGATACAGCTGAATCTAGGTCTGTAAGACCTGAGCCCAGGTTTGAGCAGTAAAGATAAGAAAGATGTAGCCTCAGATACCATAATATTTACTGGGCATATTTCTGCTAGGTTGCAGTAGAGTTATGTTAAATGCTGCAGAAATAGGGACTTCTCGTAAAACTCCAGTGAGCTGAACAGGTTTCACTGTAATGCAGTGACACCCACTACAAGAATTGATTGGAAATCTTCAAATTTTTTTACAACATTTTTATAAAATGAATAGTTTCACTTTCTTTTCATCAGAAGATGTCATCATCCTGCACGTTTTTTCCCAACTTTATTACTTTTATTAAACATTTAATCTTTGAAGTGCAGTAAGCAGGTAGGTTCACACTCAAATACTGCAGCAAGTGACCACGTTAAACACTTGCTGGCTTTTACAGTTTTGTCTTCAGAGAATGCCCTCGGGAAACTCCCCTTTCCCTAAAGCTCATGCATGATCAGATAGTTAAACCTCTGGCAACCTTTCAAATTCAGACATCATTAATTATATAGCCCCTTTCAGCTTCTGAACCCATTCACCAACTCCAAGCACATCAGTGCCACTTCTGCCGGTTGCCAGACCTCCCTAAGCCATTGTTCGGCTGGCAAACAATGGGACTCGCACCTTTTCAGCTGGCAGCTCCCACATCAAATCCGGTCTGCTTGCTGTCCCTTCCAGCTGAGAAACCCTGAGCATCTGCCAGCTGTTGGACCACCTTTCTTCCATCTTCAGTTCACTGCCTCTTAGTTTTGAGTGTCCTTCATCTTTGTTTGCAGAATTTTTTACCAGATGTTCCTCCCTGAGCCGCACCAAATTCTCAGTACCTACCTCTTCCCCCAATGAAAGCTTGGCCTGACAGCCCTGTATGTTTGTTTTGTAGCTCATACCTCGTGTTTTAGGATTTGGAATGCATCTTGATTTGTCTTGGGAAAGCATATAACCTTTTCTTTGTGTTACCACAGCTAAAAATACTAGATAAAAACAAAGGCTTAACATTGTTGCCAATTCCCTTGTTAGACAGCGGTGCACTGGATCCAGCGTTGTCCAAATAGGATGGAGAACGGAAGCTAACCCTTTACTGTGATAACATGAATAGCAGTTATTGGTAGTGATTTCTTTTTTTTTTTTTTNACTCAATTCATGAAAGCACATTTTATGGATTAGTAGATAAATGGCAGTGGAGTTCTCTTTCTGAAATACTTTATTACCTAGCTAACTCTTCCCTTTACTAATAACTTCCACTGGCTGTTAGCTTTTTTCAGATGTTCCCTATATGAGGGATAATAGCATGTCTGGTGATCTCAATTTCAGGAAGTGGTATTTGTCAGCTATGTGAAATGTGCACTGAAGGAAATGTAGGACAAATTCTGCCTATGAATTCAACTGTTGGTCATCTAGTAAGCCAAATACATCTTCTGAGTAACTTAGAATCTAAGAAATGCTATCCCAGATTCTGTCTGTTTTCAGTAGATGCAGGCAAACATCATGTTTTGTTGTACATGGCAGTGGCCCTAAAACAAGAAAGACTGTCCATGAATAAAAGCTATCTGGAAATTAGAAAGTTTTTAGTCAATAGAACAATAGGGTTCTGCAGCAAGCCTTTGGTCAGCGTGTTGGTGCAAAACCCAACAAACTATTTTCACGGAAGAGCTCAGTAAGCTAATGAAGAGCACCTCCTGCCATGCTGACTGGAGTACCCGGGGGACAAACCTGATGACCTAGAAGGCACCTTACGGTCGTACATAGTGCTATGTAGCATTCGTAGGCAGTGATGAAGAGAAAAAAAATCAACAAGCCTTAAGATTTACTGTGTGTGCTTTCAATGGGCTGTTACAAATCCCAGGGATTAATAAGAATATAGGATATTAAGATACGCATTACAGATATTAAAGTGTGTCACAGTTGTCTGCTCTCTTCTAACTCTCTCTGAAGACCTGAGAGGTCTCTACTTATTTACTATTCACTTGACAAAATTTTGCATCACTGTGCAGTATAGCTGTTATTTACAAAACAGCCAAAGGAAGTAAGATGCTAAAATCCGTGGCAAATTTTGTTTAGAAATGGCAGCTTAAACTGTCAGATACCAGGAAAGTAATATTGCCCTTGTTACTCCTGTGTTTTCATTTTTTCCCTAGCTTGGAGGCTAAGCATTTTAGTCTGGGCAGTTAAGTTTGCAAAGTTAAAAGCAATCAAAAACAGAAGGACAGAAAGGGGATTTTAGGCAGTCCAATTAGCATGAATTATTTCCAGCATCTTGTGTAGCATAAATTATGTTTTACTTTTGTTGGCACTTGCGAAAAAATAACAGCTATTGATTAGGCCTGTCAAACCCTCATGGCCTGACAAGATATCTTTACTGTAGTCATGTGGGCAAAAGCTAGAAATGATGCTGAGAGAGTGAGATCCTCTACAATCATCTCCTCTCATTGTTATTTTTAGTGGGCTTTTTTTTAGCTGTACTGTATACAGTAGAACCTTATTAAAGCCTCACTTAAGATCCTCAGATAATCACCCTCACCAGGCTGCTTCTGGGAGATTTTCAGCAAACCATTTTTAAACACAGCAATATATTGATTTCTGAGGGGGGCAAGTGGGAGGTTGCTAATCTGGGCACTCGGGTCAAAGCTAGTGTTCATGTCCCCGATTCCTTATTTTAGTGGGAGTGGGCAGCAAGTGTAGGCTCATCTCTGTCACTGATTAAAACTTTGTTGTTAGTTTTTGGTGCTGGCAGTCTGATAAACTGTGAATGTTGTATCTTAAATGTAGAACAGATGTAGATTTTACTCTGATGAAATGGGGGGACCAGTGCTGACGGTGGTATGAAGAAGAATTTCAAAGGTAGCAGTGAGAGGATATAGCTGTTTGTTTTCATTTTCAGATCTGAGCTGAGGAATAAATATAGTAATGGATGCAACGTTCTTGTATTTTGGGACTGTGCGTAAGCATATTAGGGTGAGATGGGCAAGTCTTTAGACTTCATGTGTTCAGGTGAAACAGGTGGGAGGGGCGGGTTTTTGAACAATTTGGTTTCCTGAGATTTTCTTGTCCCTGTAAGTTTAGTATCAAGATGTGGAATTATAGCTCCTAGCCTGGCTGTTTGAGCATCTCTTTTTTTTTTAGTCCTTGGTACTTGAGCAGCATACATGGTTAAACCATCTATGATCCCTTCCTGAGGTGGATGGTATCACTCTTGGGTGCTTTTCTATTTTCTTTCCTACGCAGTCCCAGACAGTAGAGGTCTGTTGTTCATTTCGCAAGAGAGGCCATGAATTTCTTCATGGTATCTATTCAAAATTCATGGGAGACCATTTGGAGATAGGTAGCGTGTGGTAAAAACTACAATATGCAGATAGAGATCATCAAAATATTGGCAGATGGGAGAATTCATGACATTTTTCCTGCTTTTCTTCATTGGAGTTCAAAATGTGGTCACGATTGTGACTTGAGTCAGAGAGTTCAAGTGCTAGTGCCAGGACAGGTAGCTGTGGTGCTGGGACACCTTTGTCTCTGGTCAAGTAGCATATGGAATTAAAAAGAAATCCCCCAAAATAGTTCATATGAGTGAGAAAGGTGTGTCAGACATTTGGAAAGGATTTAAGTGTGATGAAGGGTGATTGCAGTCCCTCTCCCTCATTCCTGATGGTCTTTTTCTGTCCTTTGCCATGAAGTTCATACTTGGAACTGTCTCTGATCTGTCATCTGTTCCTGGAGTTTCACATGGCATTAGTAGCTGAAATTCCCTTTGCTTGTTTGTGCTTGGCTGGAAGATTGCAGCCTTTCCTTTCGTATCTGGACTCTACCACTGTAATCCCTGTCACTGATCTGTAACTGAGATTATTACAACACATCGAGCAGAGGATTGATATTTAGAAACCACAAAGAAGATAATCACTTCTGCAGAATGCCTTTCTGATTTCTTGCGGATGACATTAGCCACAGGGGACACACCAGACCTGTTTTTTGACACTTCCATTTGCTTCTCGTTTATTTCCAGGTGCATCTCAGCCAGGTGCTAGAGACTGACAGAAAGTCCTGATTGTTTTGACACCTGGCTCAGCTCTAGAATAGAAGGCCTCAGCTCTGCCACTGGGCCTTCTTGAGTGACCTTGGGCCAGCCATTTCTGTTTCTGCCTTACTTTCCCCGCTTGGGAATAATGATCTCTTTCCAACTAAAGCTGGAAAATTGCTCAACCATTAGGACATACAAAGTCTTCATCAGATCTGACACAGACAAGCAAACACTGTGAATATCAGCAGATCTCATGAAGTACTCTGCTTCTCCCTACAAATATTACTTCCACCATATACCTATAGACTAGGCAGCTACAACAGTACTACTGTAATGATAATGACCTCTTTTGTAAAGCACTGAGATCTAAAAACACCATACAAGAGCTTGGTATTAGTGTTCTTCTCTCTTAAACTGCCTGTTCAGTTCTAATTGGGACCCTCAGAGTAACAGCCCTCAAAGTAATTGTCTTGGACATGCCAGGAAGGAATTTTGACATGTGCTGGTTTACGTCTCCCAGTTTCCCTGAGTCTGAGTTTGCTGGTTATTCAAGGTATGGTGCAAAGCCTAATTCTTAAGTTTTCCTGTCAGGAGAGTGATTGGAGTGCATCATTTTCCTTTATAGCTTTTCAGAACTAGAGTAAGACACTGAGCTGGAATCCTAGGAGTTATGTAGTGCAACAGTTAGAATACATTTATCACCAACACTCTCGGTTTAATTGCTGTTGCTATTCCATATCAGATTTGTATCCTTTGTGTCCTTACAACTACTTCTTTAAAATACCGTATCCATAACTCTCCTGCTGAGATTTTTTGGTATGCCTCCTTTATTCCTCTCCCCTGTTGATTTTCAGACTCTTTCAAGGACTAGATTTAAATCAAAGGGCCTGTCTTTGATTTTAATAAGCTTTTAATAAAATCTGAGAAAAAATGCCACCAACACCCCTATAAGAGCAATTTTTATGAGGGTTTGCCTCCCTGCTCTAACCCCACAAGACCCCATATTCGGAGTACTGCTTCTCTACACACCTGGCCATCATTAAGTAGCCTTTGTTTTTCTTTCACTCTTAACCTTGTTTTACCAAACATGGTGTAATGTAGTACTGGGGGGAGCTTATAAAAGAATTAACTTCAAGTAAAGTAAAGACTGACTGCCTGGTAAACATGCCACCCAGTAAGAGGCTTATTTATTTCAAGACAAGTTGAAAATATTGACTATTTTGAAGCCTTGGCTATCTCCCTTTACAGTAGGATCATTCATTTTCTTTTTCCTTTTTCATTTTCTGTCATGTTCCCTATCCTGATTTTTTTGCTTATTTAATGGAAAGCTACAAGTATGTGAGGATTTTCTCAGAGTCCTAGAAAAACCTGGCCATGTCAAGTTGAACGACAGATAAAGTGGTTAATAAGAACAGATCCCCTATATTAAAGCACTTCAATGGGGTTTGGATTGAAAAGGAGAACACGAGAGAGAAACTGAAGGGAATGCAATCTGGACATCATGCGTGATCTTTCTCTCCTTTCAGGTAGGAGCTAGCACAGCAGTTTTTAACAATCAGCCCTTGTGTGTTTGTGTGCTTTCCTTCCTTCCATGTTGTTTCACAGTTATCTGTTAGTAACAGCAGTATTATTACACACAGATTAAAAGACAGGCAGCTTTTAGGCTCCCTGACAGTTGGCCAGAGCAGAGATTAGAGATAAAAGTTAATCCCGTGAGGTAATAGCAAAAAAAGAGTACAAAGACATGAGATGAGTCGATAATGGTTTGTTTAGGTAAGAAGGCTTCCCTTTCCTTGGTGATTGGCTCTTGCTCAGTGGTGCTCCGAGAAACAGCTTCCCAAATCCTTCCGAAGGTTTATAGCAGCTAGCAGTGGTCCGGGGAGAGAGCTCGGGGAAAAATATGGCAGCCAGCAGTGGTAAAAAATAATGAAATCATTCTAACCATAAATGGAAGGTGCCAGACCATGGGGGAGATGAGAGATGTTTTCTTCCACAGCTGCAGAGCTATTAGTCAGTTAACACTTGAACAGAGTGAGGTTAAAACAGTTTCTAAGTCGGGGTTGAAAAAAATCAAAGAAACGTATGTTTATGTTTCTCGTAAAGGGAAAATAATTTGAAAATGAAATGAAACTTGAATATGACTGAGGGTGGTTAAAATGTTAGTAGTCTGATAGGTTTTAGGTTATATTTCTCTAAGCTTCGCTGTTCCTGGCTGTTTCATTATACCTATTGCATGTTCAGAGAAAAAGGTTTTCAAAGGTTTTGTTGTATTCAATGTATTTAAGAATGTTCTTAAATCTGCATGACATCATAAATGAAATTCAAACAAAGCCATCCCTTTATAGTCAAGTTATGAAGGAATATTCAACAGAAGATTAGGAACATGAAACAAGTGAATCTTTACTGTGGTACAGCCCTATCATTTTGCAGCTAACACAGATAAACATGTGTTTGAAATAGAAGCTATCTAGCACCACTGGTAATTCAGCACTTTGCTGTAGTCTCAGAATTGAAGAGGTGGGAATTCATATCTTTGGTTCTTTTAAACAAAGATTGATGAAAGCGGTAGCACTCCGATTCTTGAGTATAATAATAATATGATCCTGAAATGACCAATTAGCAAGCTAGAATTACTGAACCTGCTTTAAAGCTGGCTATGGCAAACACTAGGCTAAGAAGTGAACTGTAACAGAAGTAAAAGCATGCTGTATTTGGCATCTAGCTATCAGAATTGATGTGGAAAAAAATGCCCTCATATCTACTTCTTTGTACTTCTCTTTTGAGGAGGGCAGGAAAGTAGCACGAATACCAGAAAGCACAATTATAGATAGAAGAACTCCAGAGTGACCATAAAAATGAGTTCCATAAGATACATATTTTCCTAATTTCATGATTTCTTTAGTTCCCCTACGAATCCATTTCAAAGAGTCAGTAAATCAAACTCTGGTTTATTCTTTTTTTTTTTTTCCTGTCAAGGTTTGAATAGCTAGATATTAATTAATATCTCATTTGGAATAATAATGAAAATTATTTGTATGATCACAATAAGTAAGTCTTGGAAGGAAAAGTGATGAGAAGGTTGGAAACTAACAGAATTTCTCCCTCAACTTGGAAGGAAGTAAAATTATTAAAAAAGCAATAATGTCATAACAAAGTACTTTGATTATTCACTGCAGTGTTTCCCACTGTTTCAGGGTCTGTGGAACAGACTGGGCTAGTAACATTTGTAGATTAGTGTTCAAATTCCTGAAATCTGAATAGTTTGTATTCATTGTTCAAAAGACATCTTTTAGATTTGAGAGAAAAGTATTAGTAAGTATTGTACTAAGTCCTTTTTATGCAGTTATACATAACAGAAATGTTTGCAAGAAGCCATCTAACAGTGGAATGAAAACACCACTCCGTAAATCAGCAATATGATGGTTTTATTTGAGAGGGTCACCATCTTTCAGGAAATATTAGTTTCCTCCAAAATCAGAAGCACAGGCTGCTGTCGATACATTTTAGAGCCATAGACTATTATGTTTTGACGTGTGAGATTCTAGCATTGCTGAAGTAATGCTGAGGCAGGGATTTCTCATGAAGTAGTATGTCCTCCTAGAGAATAGTACATCTGGGAGTGTCTTGTGTGGTGACCAGAGCTGCAGATACTTGCAAGATACTAATTTTTGAATAAAAAGGGGTGATAGGTGGGAATTTTCCCTTTTAAAACTTCTTGATAGAAAAAAGAACATTTTTTATAACAACATTTTCAAGTTGGACCTTTCTTTATTGCAAGTCTTTGTTCAAATATGATGCAGTTTTGCATCCCTCTCTGTCTGAGCTCCTGTAAACCTGCCAAGGTGTGCCATGTCCTGTTTTGTTGTTTTGTTTTTGGTCATAGAAATTCAAGCCCCATTTTCTCCTTTTTGTGCTCGAACGAGCAGGAAAAAGAAGTCAGGGTCTAGAGACTGTCCTTTTCCGAAGGGACTCAGCTGAGTTGTTCTTCCTTAAGTAATTCTGAAGCTCCTTGCTTCGGGCTTAGTTAGATTAGTACAAAAGTCAGGTTATGAAGTTGAAAGAAACTGTGGTAACAAAATTTAGCCTTGATTTTTTTTCTTTAGAACAATTAGACAAGAGAAGGAAACAGAAGGAAATAAACCAGCCTCTCCACTTGCCAAAAGAATTGTCATATTCCTCTCTTCTGTTCAGAGGTAATTCACATTTTTGGATAACAACTTAGCATAGCTTTCATAAACAGTGCTACTATAATTTGCTTCTAACAGAATTTCATGGTGTACATAGCTTGCAGATAATTGGTTTAGGAGTAAATTGATGGGAGGGGTTTTCTCCAGTCTCTCTTTTTATCATTTGCTGCTACTATGTGTCATTCAGAGTCCAACTCAATCAAGAGTCTATTACTGATAGCTGAACAATGTGTTGCCTACAGATCTTTTATGATGCAAAAGTGGGCAGTTGCATTGTGCATGTTTCAAAAGGCATGACATAAAAAAAAAAAGAACAAAAGAAAGAACTTTACGTATAGGCTTTTAGATAGGAAAGTGATTCACTGGAAATAGCTTTTTGGCTATATATTTATTGTTTAAAATCCTAAGTTGAGTAACAGAGCTTCTTCAAGATTTTCATTTTTTATTGAGAGTCAGAGAAGTGATGTGAAGTTGGGCTGTCTCTCCATTTAGTATGACAGGCCTGTGGTTAGCTTCACAGATACAGGATACTAAATATTTCTCTGTGCTCTACACGTTCTTCTTGCAGTCACTTGCCATTCTTACCTAATGGTGGATCTCAGTGCTTCACATATTCCTAACTTTGCCAGACTGAGGAATAAGGAAATAAGATCATTTCAGCTCCATGCATCACAGTTTAGTGCCACCAGATTCAATGTTCTATGTAAGTATTGGGTGTTAGTGTTAGGAGTCTTAGCCCTTAGTCAGAAGGAAAATACAGATTATCTAAAACCTCTGTAATTTATTATTTTTTTTAAAAAAGCAAACCAAATCATTTTTTGAAAGTCTTACCAGATGAATGACTTCCTTTTGACTGAATGGGTTTGTTCCCTCTAGGACTAGTATATTATGTACATGAATAGTACCATTTGTGTTCTTTTGAAGTAGGGCATATTGGGGAAAACTCTTCCATGTTCCATTACTGCAGTCAGATTTCACATAATAATGGTGAGGTGATATGACCCTCAGTTTAGATGATATTTATAGCTTTGTACGCTTTTGCTTGACTGTGATACTCTATAAATAAATATGTAGATTCCACAGAAACAATCTTTTTTAAATGATCTCCTCTGTGTCCCTTGACTTGCATGGTCAGACATGCCAGAGAAATAGTTTTTTTTTTGTTGTGTTTTGGTCCATTGGTCTGGACCAAAAAGATGACGTCTCAAGCTCCAGGAAAGTGAGGTAGAATAAACAATATCCTCAAGTTTTTATGTGTCGGGGTCAAAGTATTTTATCTGAACTGCCCTAACTGTAAAAAAGCCACATTGTCAAATGAAAATCAGCTTTTGTGATCAGGGATCAAATTGTAATTCGTAAAATAAATGTAGCTTCGCTGTGGTACCGTCGGAGATCCCGTGCCATACTGCTCAGCTTAAGAAGTTGTGCCTTCCTCCCAGTGATATCATTGTGCAGGTAACCAGCAGTCATTCATGCTGCTATTGTACAGCCCTTCACAAGACTGCGTGCCTGGAGGTGCAGTCTGACCACTGATAAAATGCCTTCACTCTCAACCAAACAGCTTTCGTATGCTGTATAGTATAAAATCAAAAGGTAAAAGTTTGTCTTTGTTTTCTCATACCGCTTCGTGTTAATAGGGCAGTAGGAAACAGAAATGAAAAAAGTAACAGGATTCCTTTTATCTCAAAAAGTGAACCCACAGAAGATTTCAAGTAATTTTCTTTTCTTGCTGTTTTCAGAAACAGACTTCTATACAGAGATGATCAATTTGATCTGAGAAAATAGTCTTTTACAAAAGAAGCTTTAAGCAAGATCTCCATCAGTCATTCACAGGAAGATGTAGGGGATTTTGGTTCTATTTTTTTTCAGTCTTTTCCAACCTCCTACGCGTCTGGGTTATAGGTGGGGTCAAGTTGGGAAGCATTAAAAGTCAGAGAAGAACCATTTTTGGTATGCATAGCATTTATCCAAAAGTAAGAAAAGCCATTTGAAAGACTTTTTTAGTGAGTAAACTTTCACGATGATTTAAGAGACATGGGTGATGCAGGGAGTCTCAGCAATGTCAATGATTTTAAGGAACTATCTGTACTTTCAAAGTTTTAGAGGTTATCCCCGTCACTAACAGTACAATACGTTCTCTGTGACTGGCAACTTTGGGGATCGCACAGCTTTTATTCCACTGGCCCGTGGCTACTGTTTTGTGCATACACTGCTCGGCGTTCCTCACGGCAAATGGATTTTACTTGCAGCAGGAAGGCACGTGTGCGTGTGTGCATGCGTGTGCACGCGTGTGCCAGAGGGTGAGGAGGGGGAGAGAAAGAAACACGCCTGTATGAAACGTTCTGGGGAGCAGGGCAAGGATACTGAATGGCAACATTTAGGCATTGACTGTGACATTGTATTAACCTTTTTAATGGATGTATGTAATAAAGTGACATGTAAATGGAGCACAAGGGGAGATATGACACTATATCTGGAAAAGGATAAAACAGCCAGTGAATACTGGGCTATTATAGCAGTTTGCAAACCTTGGATAAACTCAGTCAGCGGTTGTATAATTGGTTATTCAATCCCGACCCTTGTTCACAGCTCAAAGCCAGGAACACTGAGACCTGTTGCCAATTTGAGTGAATGCAGTGACTGTGCTCGGCCGGGGCCTAGCACTGGAGCCAGGCCTTTTCCTGTGGGCTGGTTTCCACCATGTCTGGGACTGGCGCGGTGACAGTAGCCCTTTTGTTGCAAAAGGCTGGCTGGTACTCCCCTCCTTTGCAAAATGTCTAACAGCTACACAAATATAAGAAAATAGGAAAAGGGACTTACTGTAGCTTTTCTCTTACCGAGTTAAATGTAGGGGCTGTGAAAAGGAGGCAAAGTCCGAGCAATAAGGGACACCGAAGCGTGCTGTGAAAAGCTACGGCTAGATAAGGGAAGCACCATGTTCCTCCAGCGTACGATGCGAGCTGTGGAGAAAGCAGGACTTCAATATAGGCCTTAAATAGCGTGAAACACAAACTCTGCATCCAGAGCAACGCTCTCCTGCTCTCTTTCACAGCGCTCGCCCCTGCACGTGCAGTGGCCCACCGAGCCGCGCCGAGCGGCCTGGGAAGCCTGTGTGGGAGAAGGGGTCCCTGTTGGCCTGCTGCGGTGGTGAGCACGGGGACTTCTGCCTGGACCCGCTCCATAAAAAAGTGCAAAACCACCGATGCTGTTGCCACGGGCTCGTGTGAGCACGGCTGGTGTGGAGGTTGCCTCTCGCACCACGGGGGCAGCGTTGTGTGAGCCAGCTGGAGGTGAGCAGGGGGAGCGCTGCAAGTACCCCGGTCCCCTCCACGCGCACAGCTTCCCAGTGAAGGCAGGGAGATATTTATGGAATGTCCTGACTCAGAGGCCAGCTGTTTCTCTTCTAGTAAAATGGTAGTTAGAAATAAATCAGAAGAAGGTTTGATTTTGGTTGATGAAATAATGAATATTCAGTAATATATATAGAAGATGAGCCTAGATGAGCTAATGGTCCCTTCTGGTTTCCAGCTTTTTGTGAATCAATCTGCAATGCTATGAATCTACAGCTTCTCTTTTCCCTTTCCTCCCCCAGTTTTCTCAGCTTTCAACGGTGGGATCTTGCTCCTTTGTAAGCATTATTGTTTCTAAATGTACCTAGGTTACACAATATTATTTTTTGTCATGTCATCAAACTACATCACCTCAGAGAGAAGGGAATTGTTGATTATGCGCAATCTTTTAAAGTTATGAAATAACATCGAGGTAATGGTTAAAAATTATATGCCTGTAGATCACAAAGAGATGGGCTCGGGGGCTAATCTCTTTGCCATTCTGATTTACTCTAGTTCAGAGAAAATAATACAGAGTGCCCGATTTAATGAAAGGCTGCAATTCAATCAAGAGGTTCTGCTGAGGTCATATAATATAAATGGTTACAGCACCTCTTGACTGAGTTACAGCCTTGATAATTCAGTACTTTGTTGTTATTTATGAGGGTAACTTTTCAAAGTAATCTGCATATCTCCCGCTAAAACCTGCTTTGAAAATTTTATACCATGATGTCATTGAAAAAGAATTTTTTTCTTTTGGTAAGAAAAGAAAGAAAAAAAAAAAACACAAAATGAGAGGGGAAAGGAATGCATTGTTTTAGAATAGAAAATTAATCACTTGGAAATGGACTGGTTATTGTGAAGCAAATGCGGAAAGAGTATTGAACTTGCGATACATGAGAAAAACTGCAGAAACTCCTGCCGAGGCTTTTAATAGAAAATACACCACACCATCTCATTATAAACACAGCTTTGGGAGCAAAGAGTTGTAACAGTGGAGGAAAAATGCCATTATGGAAATATATATATTTTTTATAATCATAGTTAATGTAGCTCAGCCTTAATTGAAGTATTGTATGGGGTAGCAGGAACACATTGTGGTAGGGACTCCTGGAATTTGGGTGTTTGGGGTGTTTATATGAAGGATGTAGCATTGTGTCTTGGTGGTGAAACTGGAATGGTTTAGTGGTCAGGAGTCCAATGCACCGAGTCCACTGAAGCCTATCCCTATTGACATTGCAAAATCCACTCAACGTGCCCCTCATCTTCTTAATCCCCCAAATATTATCTATGTTTTACATTACAATGCAATATTGCATGCAAGGATAATGCACTGATGTTTCCCTTAGGTCAGTGTTTCCAATTTAGTGAATTGTAGGTGTCTGACAGGAGAGTCTACAGAGGTTGTAGAAGAATGAATGCTTGAGATGCCTCATTAATTTAATGTACCTAAGAGACTAGTGGGCTTAAAGGATTTTGTAGTAGCCCCACAGAGAACTACCCAAATGTAATTTAAATAGGATGGAAGAAACTTTTTATTCCTTTATTTTCTCCAAGTTAGATATGTTCAAAGTCGTAATAGCTGCTTTTATATGTTTTAAACTTACAAAAAGTATCTGAAATATATGTGGAAACAAGTGTTTCAATTAAGCTCAGATCAAGGCTTTGCCGAAGCCTAGCTTTTGTGCAGAGCTCTCTAGCAATGCACACCTACAGCGCTCCTTTTTTTTTTTCTCTAGCAAAAGGTAAATGGGAGAGGGAAGAGGGAAGAAAGTACAACATACTGCCTACAACGTAAACCACAAATCACAGCTGAGTCTCACCTCTTCAACTCTGAAGTCTTGGAAAGCAAAATAATTTTCTTAGATCAAATTTTTAGAATTGAAATTCATTCACAGGATTCACTGAGAACTGAAGAATTCCTGTTGCCAAATTTAGAAGCCATTAATAGGTTCCATCTAGCTATAGTAACGTTTAGAGACCAAGTTACATAAAGATCTGGAAAAAGTTTGATTTTGGGATTGCTGCATTACATTTCTCCATTTCACTTCTCTGCATGAGCTAGAATGAGATCAAGATTTTTTTTTTAAATAAGAGTCTGTTATTTCTGTGAAAAAATATTCTAGTTGATTGAGAAATACTTATTTATACCTTCCTGTGAAAAACAGTCATTTTAAATTTTCCTTAATCCCCATGCCATATAAGTGATATCCTGGTTCTTCTGTTACATATAAAGCAAAAGCTGATGGTGCCATTTTTATCACTGTTCCATTTTCCACTACCTACCCTCCCATCCTTGCAAGGATAGGCATAACACGTTCTATATTTTGCCCTACAGTGTGACCTTTACTTTTTTAATTAGGCTGCCTTTTCCGTATTCCTGATTCAGCTTGTGTTGAAATAACTGGAAAGATACTGTCTTTGATGTAACAGGAATTAGATGGGACCCTCCGGCTCCATCATGTGCTATAACAGGGCTCAAGAAATACATGAGCAAATGGGAAAGTTTCCCAAAGACGTATGATGCTCTGTGAGAGGCTTGGAAGGTTAGCCTCCATTTTACACCAAGTGTCTATTAAGGCACTTCCATTTCTTTAGCAAAGGAGCGGGAAGCTGTGTAAATTGGTGGTGTAGTGCTTAATGGCTGTGTTCATATAACCAGGAGGCTCCAAGTTTAGTTCAGTGGTTAGAACACAGGAGAGAAGGGAAGCCAGCACAGAATAATTCTTCCTTTCTTTTCTGTTCTTCCCCGTAACCATTGTATTTTACGTGGCATTTGACCATGTCTATTTGTCATTCATGTGGCTTATTCCACCACCACCACCACCCCCAGCCCTGAGTGCACTGGAAAATGCTGTTGAAGAGGGAAAGGGGGAGATGTGAGGGCATGATTGTGTGGTTTTTGCCAATTGCAACTCTTAAAGACTTTGCTGAAAGCTGCAGTCGTCAGAGTGGTTATGCGATACAGAAATTTATTCTATCGGCTTTCAAGGTATAGACTGCTTTCATTTATGCCATAGCATCCCCCCAGGATTAAGTCATTTGTTGCTCTGGCATTCTCTTAAAGCCTGGTCACAAAAGAGAACCTTCTGAACAATGGGCCTGTTATCCTATTCAGCCCTTTCTGATCTATTAAATTCCCTGTTACACCATTCTGCAATTACTCCACACCCCACCTTCCCAGACCCCCTGTTCTCAAGCAATCTGGGAATTTGCCCTTGTCATTTGCCTCACTCCACAGGAGCCCCACATCCCTCTGTTTCCCCACCCCACTTTTGATACTGACTCTGTGTCCTTTTCTGTGCTTGGCATATTCACATATATTTGGTATGACTCTCTTTCATACCTGCATACCACAGAAACATTTAATACATGTTTATGCAAAGATTTCTTCATTCCTTTCAGAGAGAGATAGGTTTTAAAAGAAAATATTTCAGTTTTATCTCAAGGTTGAAAAAGAAAAGCAAAATTGTGTGTGGTTCTTTTTCCAAGCATCTCTTACTAGATATGAAATACATTTGTGTGTAAACTGCATATTGTTGAGCACCGTGTCTGCAAGAGAGGTAGGTACTGCATGTAAGAGGTCAACGTTAGCCACAGCATTAAATCACAAAAGGTATGATTCTGTATAACAGTTTGATAATGCTATCATTCAGACAGAGTTCATTAACATATTTCAGATGTGTGAATGGTAAAATTGAGGTACAGTTGCTAGTGTACTTGGATTCATTTCTTTTTTTCACACAGCACCAGCAGTTCTCTGAAGTTATTTCAGTGCAAGCATTAAAATTAAGCTGAATTTCTTAGGGACTTGGAGTTTGTTTGAATCAAAGTTCCAAGTTACCCCACAAAGATGAAAGAAACAAGAAGATGGACTCGGGAATCCCAGCAGTCAAGCTGCACAGATCTGTTCGCAGATCTCTTCTTTGGTCCAATATGCTCTTCATTTACAGGCTTGGTCTTCATTTGAAGGAGCTATCCCTGCCCAAAAGCACCCACTTTTATTGTCAGGAGGATTGGTTTTAGGGCTTGCAAGATCACATTGCTGAGTATAAGTCCAGGTCCTCATGAAGATTTGTCTCACTGATTCTCAGACCATGCATTATGGTTTCTGCGTCCCGGTCCTTTATTCAGTTGTAACCTAATCAATGCTTGAGATCATAGTCATATAGGGAAATTTTTTTTTTTTTTTTTTTTGAATAGGTAGATGTGATCCTTCTGAGGGTTTTGAATATGAGATCAGAGTCTTGGGAGAGACAATGCGGAGGGTAGAAATGTAGTTTCATGAAGAACTGTGTTGTTAGCCTAGGTGATTTGCTGCCTTCTGTACCAGTCAGAGCTTCTCAGAGGATACTTTGATTCCTTCCTAGCTATGGAAGGTAGGAATAATCAGGACAAGAGAATGATATGAACATCGCTGGTACCAGATTTCTGTATGTTAAAACAAAGTGCAGCTTCTGCTTATTTACAGCAGAAATCCCATGTCTTTCATCCCCACACCTAAGAAATAAAGAATGAAAAGGATCCTGAGCTGCCCATGTTGCAGGGAAGGTAGTCCATTCCAAATGGTTCTTTCTTCATCTGAACAACTTCTTCATCCTGCTTCAGTTCACTTTAAACCTCCTCTTCAATGATCTTGTGGGACTATACAGGTGAATGCTTTGGAATTGCAGAAGAAATTTGTTTTGTTTATGAGAAATACCTTGTTTCAGTCATCCCAAGCACTACCTAGGGGCAGGTCTCCTCAAACAGGTAGTTTGAGAAATCTGGAAGGATAAATATACCTACACATCTCTTGTTTTTTGATGGAACAAGTTAGTTCCCAGGGCAACAAGGACAAGTTCCTTGGACAAAGTGGGAAAAGGCTAACTATAGGTGGTAGATGATGCAATTGGTAGCATGGACTTGAGAGGATTGTTTCTTGTTTTAAAGTAACTTCCCTTCATCAGAGGAAATGTTGACATTCTCCATATTTCTGGGGTCTGTGTTGTTTTTGCTAGGAAGAATGTAGTGCCTCTTGAGTATCATCCTTGTGTAAAGAGCTGCGCAGTGAAAGGCCTTAATTCTTGGGAAGGTGTCCTATTCCTGCCCTGTATCCACCTTGCTGGTCCTTGGTGATTCATGAACATGTCCTGTATGTAGATGATCTTTCTTGTGGAACTACACAGCTATTTGCAGAGGACGTTGTAGAATCCTAAAGTAAACAGAGGTAGCCTTAAGTTTTCTGAAATAGTCTGAAAAAGTTCTGCTGCAGGGTATGCATAAGATTCCTCCCAAAAAAGAAGTAAGATTTTGTCCCTTCAGAATGGTGGCAATGATTTGAAGGCATAGTTTATGCTTGAATCTAAATCTTGTTGTCCTTTCTGACAGCAGAATCTCATGTTACTGTTCTTTGCCTCTTCTGTCTCATGTTTGCCTAGACTGCTGCAGTCAAGTATTGGATGTCTGGGCAGTGGGGGAAGGCAGCGTTTGTGACCGTTTTCAATAGTCTCAGGGAGTGGCTGTAGAGTTGCACTGACTCTCCTACTCCTTCAGTGCATTGTGTAATATAAATACATTTTGGATTTTGACAAATAAGTCCATTTGCTTAGTCTTGTTCTTTCCTTGTTCTCTGTATTTTCTTTGTCTCTCTTTTTTGTTCCTCTTTAACTTTTCTCTTTTTCTTTCTGACTTTCCTTTCCCCTTGTCTAAAGCTATTATATTAGAGAGGTATGCATAACAGACTTTCTCTGATTTCTCTTCACTTATTTGGGGATAACCTGTCACAACCGTTACATGGTTGAATCACCCATGTATCTTGATGTTATTCCCTAGCTCAGGAAGAAAAATGCTAGATCAAAAGGAAACCCAATGTATTTCCTCTCCCTATTTACGCTGAAAATAACAGAGTCCAAAAAATCCATGAATGGAGACAAGTGAGAACAAACAGAACAAGTTGTCAAGGCAGATGGAATGCTGTACTTTGGTGGAGAAGCCTGTGTGCAAATCTTGGAAGACTATTTTAAGCAAGTCCAAAGATGACATTAGCTTTAATAATTTCTACTTAATTTGACATAATGATTCCATGCAAATATCATTTACATCACAACTAGCAGTCTGATTTACTGTGAAACTACCTGCACTTCAGAAGCTCTGATTTATAGTGTACATCTTTTTATTATTATTATTATTATTATTGTTCATATCTTTCTGGCATCTGGCAATCGATGATTGAGATTTTGTTTTCACATATGTTGTGCAAGAGGAGTTCAGGATGTGTAGTTGTTTAGCATCAGGCGTATGTGCTTTAATTCTCACTTCCAGTGGTAAAACAGTCTGTCATATTTTTAAAGAGAACAGAAATCTGAGCCTACTATATGTTTTCTTGGTTGTTTGAGGGGGATATCCTTTTCAGTTTTCTATTTTCAATTTTTTAAATCCTTTCAATGGTTTTACTAACATCCCAAATGAATATTTTATGGTTCTTTCGGTATTATCGTTAGGTTCAAATTATAATTGTCCACATTTACTGTAGGAAGTACACAGCCAATCTGATGACTATAGCCCTTTAACTACAGAATTATGTCAACTTATAATTTAAATAAATAGGTCCAGATGATCAGAAGTTGCATATGCTCTTACCTCAGTTTGATAACACGTGACTCTAAACCTACCAGTTCCATATGTCAATATTTTGATGGTTTTTAGCATTGTATTTTCAACTTTCAAGCATATTTGTGCTTCAGGTGACTTACTTGCTCATTTACTGATTTTGTTTGGACGTGGAATTGCCTGATTTGCCTTCATATTTCCTGGTTTGCCGGTACACAGGCAGTACAAGGCTTGCATTTGACAAAGCTTATCAGTTACAGAAAGTTTACTAATCGAGTCACCTCAGCTAGTAAATATATGTGTACGAATGCATGTATTCATTATTAGGATGAGAAGGCATTTTGGCACATTTTTTTCTCCTAGAGGTAACAGGTCTGAGTGCAGCATTTAAATGGGTCACTTTCATTTAAGGGAAAATTAACTTTTCTTCCATATGCCATTGTTCTCTGAAGAGGATTATAATACGGTTGGTGAAATGCTAAGAATGGTAAAGAAAAATTATGTTAACCTCAACAGAGGGAATTTATTGCCTAGGCTTGTAATTATCGTGCAAAAACAAATAGTCGGGGTGTGGGGTGGGCTCTTCTTTCTGTCCATCGTGCACGTCCCCTTACTCTCTCTGTCACTTCTCGCAGTTTAACTAATGGTCATATCTCGATTCACCCCTCCCCACCTCCACTCCACTGACATCATAAATTATCCAGGTCTAAATGGACAACATTCATTAGCTGTGCACTTTACAGAAAGAGCTAGCTCAGGAGCTAAGCCCTCGCCCATTTTTATTAAAAGTTAAAAAGCTCCTTGCTGTCACGGAAAGGGGAGGTTGGGGGAGGTACAGCGGAGGACAGTGCGGCAGAGCTAATAAATAAAAATAATAACTATTACCATTGGTTGAGTGACCCAGGGAGAAGAGCACTACCGAGCCATTTGTTGTTCCCTTTCACTTGTCAACAGCAGTGGCTTAAAAGCCTTAGCCATTGTTCAGGGCCTAATAGCACCTGTTGGGAAGATAGGAAGACAGCTGTCAAAAAAAAAAAAAAAAAAGGAGGGGAAAGAAAAAAAAACAACAGAAAAAAAGAGGCAGGGGGAGGAGGGTGGAAACCAGTGATTAGTTCAGTAACATGTATGTTGGTGCAGCTGCAGTGGGGCATTGCATGACTTAGGCTCAGAAGCGAGGCCTCCTGCCTCCCCTGCTCTGCAGCCTCTTTGCCCCGCAGCAGCAGACCTCCTCCTGGAGCTCACGGGAGCACCAGGCGAGAGAGGCTGATCTCTGCACGCCCTGTTCTGAGAGCGGGGATAGTTAGCAAACAAACAAACAAAAAAACAAGCCCCAAACCAAGCCTCAACCACAGAAGTTGGGGCTTTTTGACCAGATCACTCATTTCACTTTTTTTTTAATTATTGTTCTCTTGTGTTGGCAAATAAGGGTCTTCTTCTTTGTCAAAATAAAGGTGACGTGTAAGAAAGACCCAGATGTAATAAGCCCCGAACACCAACAGCTCCCTTTACAGTTGATAATCTAGGGGCCAAAGTTACCTACGTTTCAGTGGTAGGAAATAATGGCTGTGGCAGTGGCTGAAAGACAGGCTATTTAGAAAATGGTCTCCTTAGTTTCATCGCGTATAGCCCTTGCTTTTGTCATTTTGGGGGAGATTACAAGCACTTCAGGCTTCGTATTTTTCCATTTTTAAAAAGCCACTTTGAGATTTTCAGGTAAAAAATGCTATAGTAACTGTGTGTGCAGCGCGACGTTGTTGCTGTTGAATTTCGGTATTTGAAGTGGAGTGGTTGAACTTCAGAAGGATGTCCTGGAAATTCTAGCCAAACACTGTACTTCTCAATTTATATTTTAGGATTATTTAGATGATATGCTTTTTGGCTATTTTGGGGTTTTGTTTTAGGGTTGGGGGGGTGAGAGTTTTATCTGCTTAAAAGAAGAGGCAGATCAACACAAAAGATCATTTCTGTCAAAGGATAAGCTAGAACATCTTTAATGATAACTGTCAATACCCATAAAAAGTTAGTGCATAGTCAGCTCAGTGAATGCTTTTTTTAAGCCTTCTTGCTCATTAAGAATGTGTGGAAGATGTAAAAAATTAGCAGACCAAAACCACTGCCCTCGGTTAATACTAACAAGATATTATGGCCCTTTAATTAGAAACTGACTCTGTTGGTAGCACTAATACAAAAATATATTTCAGGGGAATATGAATTTCAGTGGAGTATCTCTGTCTAACTGAGACAGAAAAATAAAACTGACGTGAAAGTTAATGGCATTTAATTCCAGATGTCTCTGTTTTTATGTTGTTACTCTTGAAATAGTTTCTGGAAATATGAAAACATCTTTGTGGTTTCAGAATTTCAGTGAAGCTCAGGCTTGGTATAGTGCCTCCTTCTGTCAACTGACATAGGTTTTTTGCTGGGTATACCACTCCTGCAAAAATCAATTCCTTCTTTCATTTAGAGATGCCTGGAATTAAAGAAGTATTAGAAAGTTTAAAAACACATATTAAGGAAAAATTCTCTTTTTTCTTCCATAGGAGAATATTTATTATTTTATTTTACTGTTGCCCTTCTTTTCCTAAGGATTCCTGCTGGTGTAATTGTAACATCAATGAAAAAGGAAAAGGTTGCTGTTCAGGTGTTTGAAAGTGAGTTACTCTGATTTATTTACATTTGTTTTGTATGTTAGGAAAGTGTGGGGGACTTTTTTTTTTTTTTAAGATCAGTATTGTTAAATAACTTGCTTCTTTCTTGTCTGTTAATTTAATTAGGGGTGAAGAAGATGGGGCAGTGTGGAGTTGGGATCATTCTAAAGACTGTGTATACTGAAAGGGATGTTTCAAGCAAAAGTTCTGCCAGCGAAATGCCACAGTTGGCAGAATGTGTTCACGATCAGCTCTTTCGGCCAACTCATTGGCTTGGATCTCCAAAGGCAGTCAGGAGCCTAATTCCTTTCCAGAATGAGATTTATGCTGCTGAATGCCTTTGGGAATCCAAAGCACTGAGTCCCCACAAATCTCGGTGACAAAAGAGACATTGTGCTGTGCATGGTATCCAGTACCATTTGCAGTGCCTCAGTGTGCCCTTCTCTGGGGGACGCAGTTGCTCTGCTGCAGGACTGGAAAGGCAGAGACTGAATGAATCCTCCACTGTGAGGACCGGCCATATCCTACTATTGTCTTTGCAAGGACGAGGATTTAGGTGGAGGATAGCAGAGCAGTGACTGCAAGCTACGCTGTTCCAGTGTTTGTGCAGAATAATTAAGCTGTGGTGGTTCTGTGAGTATCCCGTAATGCAGACACATCTCCATTTGAATCAGAGATGAGCTACAGCAGCTGATGTGGAAGGCCGGCTTCTTGGAGGTGCATGTGAAGCACACCCCTGTCCAGCCGCGCGGGCACACAAACACAAGTGCCACCCCGACAATAATGGCACAGGTGGCTGTTATCATATAGCAACTTGCAACCCCAGATTATCATCGTTTAGAGGGTAATGAAGGTACACTTAGTAGCCTTGATGGGATCTGTTGTCACTAAGGTATGCAAGGCAATGGAGTATGCACTCCAGAAGTTAGCGTGCTGGAAATAATAGGGACTGAATGAGATGGGATTCCCTGTTGTTCTGAGCTGATAGTGGGGACGTACGCTTGTTCCCTGACTCAACACTGTGTTAATGAAAGAGGTGTTTTTGCTGGGTATGCGGGCCTCAGAAGGGCTTGGTGAACATTTTATTGACATAAACACTGTCAGCCCAGAAGAGTCTATGGCAGACTGATTTTTAGAAATACTTGAATTTTTCACCTTCTGAAAGCAAACTCTGTCGTGAAGCTTTATACCCATAAAGAGGACAGAAGCTGAGAAAATTCTAACTATTGCCTAAGTAACTCGGAAATGAACATAGGCTCTGCTGCTGGGAGACTGAAGGGCTGGTGAATGGTATTACATGACAAACTTGATTTCTTTGTGCTGTATATGTCATATCTAGAGCGTGACACTGCTCCCGAAGTGAATGAGTGAGGTGACCATTTACTGAAACGAGACAGCCTGAAAAGTACACAGTTAACAATACAACTGCCAGTGCATTCAGGTGATGGAAACTGTAAAAATTTCAGACAATAGCCTGACTGTTCCTGAGGGTGTAGCTGAATGAGATGCTGGTTTTGGCCACAAACCTAGCTTAAGAAGTCCCCATGCCCTCCCTCTGTCTTGCTCAGCCATGTGTTCCTGCCTTGTGCTGTGGTTTGCTGGCTCCTCGCTTACATCCTAAGGGATAATTTGTTCAACAACTGGTAGTATAGTGTATCTGAAGAGTACTCTAACTCTTTTCTTCCAAACAAACGTACTTGTGTTTTTAGGTGACTTTCCTATAAGACTGGCAGTATGCATCGGTGAGCAGTTGGAAAAAGTAACTGCTTGTATATTTGTGGATAGAGTAAAATCCTGCTTTTAGTGGCATTCATAGATTACTGATTTTGATTTAAAATATTGAATAATTTATTTATTGTGCTATGGAACCTTTTCTGGCTATGTGAATTATTTTTTTTAGCACAAGAAGCCGTACTCTTGTGCCAGAAATTCACAATAAAAATGTCTTATCATTCATATAGTGTATACTTCATTAATGCAGCATGATGGATATTGCAAAAGAGAGCCAGCATCTTGAAATCAACACTGATATTATTAAGCATACAGAAAATCATGCAAATATGTGCAGCAAGAATACTGTGGTAACCTGATGTCATTGTGCTCCGCAGGTGACTTTGGTCACCTGTGGATAGAGAAGTTGATTTTGTCCTCTGAGATAAAATGCTGTGGAGCTAACATGTGGCTGGGATGGGACTGGAGATTCCGAGAGCAGGAAGGCTGGTTATCCCTGCCAGCAAAGGGAGCTTTTAGTAGGTTTGGAAGCCACCCATGGACATATGTAGCCCAGCTGTTTTCTGCACAGTGGTTGTGATGGAGTGGTGTAGTAAGAGTCATACTATGATGTGCTGGCCAAAGCACCGTAGCTTCATAATATCTCATCAAAAGTTGAATATTTCATTCAGCTCTGTGAATTTGTGCCCAAAGACCAAAAAGCATTTTGTGTATTTAAAAAAACAAAGGACCCAACAGCATACTACTTTCTGTCCAGTCATCGAAGCCCCAGGTAGTATTTTACCTAGTACCATATTTTTGCTTGCTCTATACCTTGTTGTTTTTGTGTGTTTGTTTGTTTAAACAGTCAGACTGTTTTCCTGTTGTGTCATTTAAGTCATACATTTGAACAATATTTACATTTATAGAAGTGTTTCCTACTGTATTCTCCAAAAGTTTAAAATGTTTTTAGACCAGTAAGAAATTACAGTGCTTCCTGGAAGGCAAGAGAAAAATGTATGTTGTGTGGTTTTTGATTTCCAAATTTAAATAGATTCTGTGTTGTGCCTGCTCATGATTCATAGTGTCTTGCCTAGCTGCAAGTAGTTCCCTAAAAGCATGATTCTGTTGATGGAGAACCATATGCGTATGCAGATGCTATATGTCTATGTAACCTGCTGATACCAACCATTTCTTCATAATGATGCTTAATTTTCTTTGCTATGAAAATTGTTTATTATTTTGTATAGGTAAGACCTTCATACCAAAAAGGGTGCATTAAAACAGGAATCTTGTGTCTGTAGGTGCTTGTCTGTTCTTTTAAAGGAAGAGTGGAAATCTGCCCTTAATCTTGTTTCCTGATTTAAAGCAGAAAGAGTTTCATTGTGGTGCATGAGCGCCGAGCAGAATGCCAGAGGGATGGCACGTTGATAGGTGAGGGTTGTAGAAACGGTGGGTGGAACTGTGGCCAACAGGTGTAACGTATTTATGACCATAGCAGAAGAAAAGGGTGAATAATGGATGGGAGGGTATTTGCCAGCTCTTTCATAATATAAAGAAAGGTGCTTGCCAGAAGCAGAGGGTATATCAGCCAATGCTAAAGTTTATTCATGATCATTTGTGCCGACCAAATACTCCTTCCTCTAGGAATGACATGTGTTGGCAGGAAATGTCTGGTGGTCTGGCTGGGTATTGAGCAACTCCTGGCTTCTCTCCACCCTGCTACAGTTCATGTCATCATCCGTGTTGAGGCCAAACATCTTGCTTTTACTTTGTTCTAAGGAGTCTTTCTCTTTCATCGCAGGACAAGAACTGTTCACAGTAGTTACAGAGAGGGGAGCACTCGGGGCACCTCCTTGGGAGAGCACCGAGCTCAGACACCATGCAAGGAAGGAGGCTCCAGGACTCATCTTGTTCCTCTAACTTGCGGTTGACTTATGTCAGCCTCCTTCCCTTCTGTAGTAGTTGTCCCTTCTTTATAATGCCAGAGTTTTGCTACCTTCTTTCCTCCTCAAATATGGTTCTTCTGGAAGTGCCTCTCATGTGAACAGCCCCCGTCCTGCACCTTGTTACAGCGTGATGGAATTACATTCCTTTCTCTGGTAGCCGGCAGCTGTATGAGACCGAAAGACTGGAGTTTTCCTTTTAGTAAATACTCAGCAAGAGCAGAAAGAGGTAATAGGAAAGGATTTGGCAGCGAAGATCATTCTAAGTTTTTACAAGTAGATTTCCAAGACTGTGACCCTGGAGCATGGACTGAAGAGAGCTACCAGAGGGGTTAGGCCTGAAGGGAGCGTAGCGCTGTGGGCCTGGTTTGGAGGGCAGGCCCAGGTACACGTGCGCTTGCACTGCCACTGAACTGAGAGTAGATTAGGTCGCTCCCAAAGGGGAGTTGCAATGCCTGAGAAAAATAACGCAACTTCTGGACGTAGACTAAATTAAACACATCTACCAGACAGTGCTAAAAGTGGTAACTTTTACTACACCTTTGTAGCACAGGCCACTTCCTGGAAACAAACTGCTCCTTCCTAAATGTGAAAACTCTGTCTTTTAAGCAAATAAGTCATGTGTAAAGGTCAAATACAGAAGGAGAGGGACAGTGATATGCTTGTTAGCATCCAAAAAGTTAGATTAAAAAGGGACTGTATGTTAACTTATTTAGCTGGTTTGCTTTTCAGTACTGCCAGAGCATTTTAGCATGTATATGCATGCCCAACACGTGCATACGTACGTGCAAAACGGAGCAGTTAACGTGGGACTGCCATGCTTCCCAGAAAAGGTCTGTGCAAAGGCACCAGCCTTCAGGTCGTGTAGTGGAGCAGGAGTCGGCCCCGAGAGCACTCGGCCTGGGCGGCAGCAGAGGAGGGGGAGCGGCAGGGCCGCGGGGCGTGGAGGAGCCCGCGCGCGGCCACGACGATGGGTGGCTGCCTCGCGGGGACCTTCTCCAGTGGGTCCTGCCACACGCACCCGTGCGAACAAGTGCGTGCAAGCCACTGGGGTGAGGGCGAAGCAAGAGGAGCGCAGTGTGCCGTAAATACCTCTAGACAGAGCTAATGGCTGATGAATGTGCTGAATAGAGACAGCAGAAATCATTTCTGTGGATTAATTTGTATCTCTATTAATTCAGTTGGTCTCCTCTTCACCAGCATATCCTTAATGAGTCCTGTTATTCTTTCCATCTCAGTCTTGCTCTTCACTGCCCTACCCGTAATCCTCTTTTATAATAACACTTGCCACTTTAAATAGTCTTTCTGGAACTAAAATATTTCCCAAACATTAATGAATTACTGTTCACAAACTATCCATGAACAACTCCTTTTGTCGATGTATTCATACTGTGTTGTGGATAAACTGGGAATGGTTTTACTGCGTGCCATAGGACCCACGCTGCAAATAGGTGATGGAGGGTCTTCTTAGCTCAAGTGGGGCTAAGAAGAAGAAGTGGGGCTAATCCAGGGTTCCTCTCGAAGAGGGAATTAGGAGGCGTTGTGAATAGTCGCGATACGCAGAATGGCACAGCGTGCAGACTATAGCTTTTTGGAAATGCAAATATAGATTATAATAATACATAGTTGTCCTGATGCATGTCCAAAATCTGTCACGCCATAACTCAGATTTTGGATGTAGTGAAATCGTTCTGTTAAATCCAAGAGGAGACCGAGCGCTCGAGAAGGGACTAGGACTAGCAGCAGTTCCTGTGTGCAGACCACCTTTCCCAATTTCAAACTGCACATTATATGTGCAAGCCTTAAAAGTTTTATTGACTTTCTAATGAATCCAGAGGAGTGCTTGGCAAGCAAGGTACAGTGTTTCTTTTCTTAATTTGTGAGCATTATCTTCCCAAAGAAGTCTAAAAAATGCTGAACAAAAGCTCGGCTTGTTTCTGTGTAATTTGCGAAAGCTCTAGGGTTGTAACCTTTTAAGCAGTTATTTTTATTTAAGATGTATAAATTTCATTTTTTTTAATGGGGTACATAAATGACATAGTAAATGTTTGTTTCCAAAATATAGTGCGTAAGGTATTTCACAAGCGGTTACTGAAATGCGATAGGTTGAGCATGCAAATGGCATATTTTATGCGAGTACAGTATGTTAACACGGTGTATAGCAGAATTAAACAAGCTGTTATTTAATACAGCTCTCTAGCTCTGTGAAGCTCGAGGGGTGGGGAGGCTATTGTCTTTAGAAAGAACGTTCTTTTTAAGTATTCGCAGGACAATTATTTGCTGATGCTGTATCAAAATTCCGTTGAAGTGCCTTAAGTGAAAATTGCAGTTCAAGTCAGGAGAGGTTTGAAACTAAGTTAGTACATCGATTAAATACGATTAGGCGTTTTTTTAAAGGAAAAAGAATCTATATAATATTATTTTAAATAGTTAACATACAGTATTTCAACAGGGGAGACGCTGATTAGATCAGCGCAATCTATTCCACGCCATCGGGCTTGCCGAGGGGCTCGTAACCGCGTTACCCGTCCCTACGGCTCGTATTCCCGCACTAACGAGCAGACGCGGCGCTGCCGCGGGGACCCGGCCTCCCGCGCCCCTCACCGCGCCCTCCGCTCCCGCCTCTCCCCG
>VXAA01006092.1:130825-188701 GCA_013399115.1 Anseranas semipalmata
AGAACAGTTATTATATTATTAGCGATATTATTGTTATAACCAAAGGCCAGACCCTGTGTTCTTCATTCCCCCTGAGCTGAGCACATTTTCTCCACACGTGCAAAGCAACAGGTCATACAGACCAAGGTAGCCACTGGGCTTACCCGGGATTGGTAAATTTTGTTTGGAAGTACATTGTTTTAAAGTAACAGCATCGTCTGCCCTGGACGGATGAATCTTTAAGAAGTTTTGGGCCTAAAGGACACAGGCGGCTTTCATAGCCACTTTTGGGTGTGTTTCGGCAGTTCTCGCAGGATTTCTGGAGCTGCTTTAACTCTTGGTGTGCTGGAGCTTGCAGGAGTTCTCCCAGTGCTTCTCCTCTGCCCCTGGACCCGGTGAAGCTGCGCTGAGCAGTGCTGCGGACTGCGAAGGCAGTCTGCTCCCAGTCCCTGTGATCTTGTTCTCTTGGAGGGCAATCTTTTTTCTCCCTTCCTCTCTTTCACAAGTTAAACTTGAAAGCGGCAGCAACAGCTCTGTGCTAGCACGAAAGAAATTCAACAGTCCTTTCAGTCTCGCCCGGGGGGAGGATGGGGAGCAACAGCACAGCCTCAAAGAAGAGTTCGCTTTGCTTTAATTTTTGTTTTTTAGCTTCATATTTTGAACACAAATTGAGTTATTGTTCTGCAGCTCCGTTCAAAAGCCTCACATCTGAGGCTTTTTAGTGCAACTGTGGTGCTATGATTGGGGGCATGGTTATTAGGTGTTTGGATCAGGTTTGGCAGTAAGCTGTGAAAACAGGCACTGGTTTATTTTTCCTACTGACTGCCGTGACAGTTGCAATTATTGTCCATTGTTCCTAGGTGGCTGGAAAGGAGGGAGGATACAATAGAGCATTGCCCTCTGGGGGTAAATGAATTTGACTTACAGGTTCTTGGGGGGTCACGCAGGCTGATTATTTAGTGCCCAGGAATGCGGTTTTCATGGCACCGCCAGCCATGAGCGGCCAACAAACAATGGGTCAGCTGTATTGCAGCTGTATTTAGTGAGACAACATGAAAGGTGTGCAAGTGGAGCTGTTTTATACTCACGTATGCGTGTACAAACACCCATATATTACACTAGAAAATGTTTTTGTCCTTCTATATGAATGTGCAGTTATTAAGTTTTCCAGTTGTGATTTTTTAATTAACTTCTCTCTATATTTGGCTTGGCAGCTGCGTTTTTTTTCTTTCATTTCTATATTAGTGATATTTGGAAACACCGCACAAGTAGTGTCTTATTAATACACCCTGGAATGTGGACAGCACTAGAAGCTGTACTGCCCAACTGTCTTATGCACTGAATCGTTTTTTCCATATAACTGTTCAAAATTTCATTGTGTTTTTCATTAGATCTGGGGGATTTTTAGTATGTCATGTGCTATACTCTCAGCGCTAGGCTACATATTGTTAATGCCCAAGTCTGTGTTATTAGCATTGAATTTTATTCTCGGGTAGAGATTAAAAGAAAGGGAGATGAAGTGGAAGACTTTATTTTCTATTAGTGTTATTTCTTTTAAGTTAGAAAGCCATAATATTTTATTAAAGATTGAAGAGTTTGTGAATGGCGGGAATAAGTCACCAGACTCCCTAGTTTTGTATTCAGTTCTTTCTCTTACTTGCTTTGTTACTTTCAGCAGCTACTTTAACCCCCCTCTTCTTCATTTGCATGCCTGTAAAATGGGAAATCCATCACAGAGTATCTGCAAAGGTTTACTTAAAAACTTCAAGGTCTCAATTAGAAGATCTGTGTGTGTCCAGCTATTAAAGGAAAGGGAAATGCAGTAAGACATTTCGGGGCTTGATTGAAAGATATGGCAAGGGAATAATACCCTTATATTGAAAACGGGGTGAAGTCTAAAAACTGTCATATCTGTAAAAAATTAATTTAAATGCCTCTGTTTAGAGAGGTGGTATAAGGCTAAACAAATAAGATGAGTTTGGCAATGGAGATTTCTTAAGAAATCTTTTTTTGAAATCCATACAATTTTTACTCTGTTCAGAACAAGTCAGTCTATAGTAAAACCCACAAAGCATGCAAATAAATGGAACTATTTTAAAATAAAACTGTAAAACTATATATCGAGCTGGTTAAAGTCTGTTCAAACTTACTTATATCCATCATACCCAAGAACGGGGCTCAAAAGGCCGCTGGGTTATTCGTGCCTAATGCAGCTTATTGGAGTCAGTGAAGCAGAGAGAACTTCAGCTCCGAGGCTGATCGTCTACAGGAAGGAGAATTACAGCCCCTGTCCGCTCTCAGCAGAGCCTTCTGGTGTCTGTGAGCTGCAGGGTGTAGCGGCTGCGTTCCTCCAACGCAGCGTTGCCCACTGCAGCAGGTGCAGCGTGCAGGATGGCGCATCGATAGCACGAGGTGTAAGAAGTGTATTTCCAGGCTCTTCAGTATCGGTGGCCGTCCCCACGCTTAGAAAAGAGACGTGAGACTCACGCTGCACTGGCCTTGGGCCTCCTCCGAGCAGACTCCGAGTGAGGCGGCTTCGTCCGCGATGAGAAGTCTCTTTAAAACTTCCCTGGTGTACACAAAGCCTCTCTGCTAATCTTGTTCATCTCTCGCTTATCGAGAGTTGTCAAGAAGTATAAATGCGTATTTTGTATGTTCCCCACTCAGCTAATTTTGAATAGGTGTGTGGAACAAAAGGCTAAACTGACTTTTGTTTCTAATCTTTCCGAGTTGGTTTTCTGTTGAAGTGAAGGCATTGTTAACAGTGATTGTGCCTGAATCTCTCAAGAAAGACTGGGCAAGCCTGAACCTGATTTGTTGTTGTTGTTTAAAAATCCCTCTCTATTGTGCAGGTTAGTTCCTAAAGAAGCCCGGCAAACTGTTTTCTGCACCCGCTGTCAAAGAGATTATCATTAGGGTAAATTCAGCTCTTCTTTTCATCCATTTAAATCTAGGTGACTCCAAAGACTTTACTGGAGTAACTCCAGATTTATGAGTGTAATTGAAAGCAAGATTAGCCTACCAATCCTAATCTTTAATGCATGATAACACAGACGTTTGTTTTGTGTGAGAACCTGTGCTCCAAGTTGCATGAAGTATCGGTGCAGGTATTACATCCAGCTGTGCCTGATGTATGATAGAGCCGCGTTCGCCCAGGCTCTAATCTCGCTTCTGTGTTGGGAAGATGGGGCACGAGAGAGTACGCAGTGAACGGTCTTAGGACTGCCAATAATGGATAAAGAGAAATAATCCATTCAGTGATACTATAGCTCGTCAGAGCCCGTGAATTAAAGACATATGTTATGTAGATTCAATGTATGGATTAAAACGGATAATCTGGTAGGTGACACACAGAATCTTGAGATAAGTGGGCTATGCAGATTCGGTATATGGATTGTGACGGATAATTCCATTTAAGTAACACTGGACAAGTTGAAGACAAGTAAGCTTTAGGTAGTGCTCAGGTTATGTGCAGTAATCCAGTGAGTGACACGTTGGATCTCCTAATCTGTAAACTGAAGGCAAGAAAGCTACGGATTCTGCATTTAGATGTGGACAGGAAGAAGGGGGGGAAAGGGGAGAGAGATTATTCATGGGGAATACATTGGGTTTAAACCTTTGAGTAATAAAGCACAGATCCCCAAGAGATGTGTGAAAGATGCACGCTTTCATAGGAGCTGTGTGAATTTTGCATTGACAAATTCGTGGTCAAAAATGTTCGCAAACTTGTGACAGATGTGGCTGTTTTGCATTATTTTTTGTGGATAGTATTGTATTTGGAGTGGGGAGAGAAGGAGGGTGAGAGAGTCATAAATGAAGGAGGTAAGATATGTGTGGTTGTTGGCTTTTAACTGTCATAAATTCAATACTTACTGCAGCCTACTTAGTATCTTCTTCTTTGTGCTTATTTTTGGGGGTGTTTAATAGCTGGCAGTTTGCTGACAGTGAGCTTTAATCCTTTGCTAATATCGCAAAAGTGCTAGAGGGGGAACCTGCCCAGTGGCTCACAGGGGAACCTATGTTTTGAGAGGAAATTTGGCAGCCACCGAAATAGTGGGGGTTGATCACAGTGCAATGTGATACTCTCAGACTGCAGGGCAGTAGACAGTGCCAACTGAGCCACACCAACGCAGAACATCCTTCGGGCCAAATGGAGGTCTGAAGTGGAGATTGTGACTGGACGGAGCTGCTCCTATTTGACCCTAGAAGGGGAGGTTAGTTGGGGGCAGTGTCTGTGAAGGGGGGGTTGGAGGAACCTTTCCTAAAGCATCTGAAATGCAAAAAATGAGAATTTGTGGCAAAGCAGCAAATCCGGGCTGTTCTGGATTTATTTATTTTTTTTGTGTAAAGATGCTTAGTTTGATCAGAAAAAAATCAGATTCTATTCGAAACAAACACAACTTTTATATTAAAAAGTATTATTAATAGAGAAAATAGAATAAAATGGAACTAATTAAAGTAGCAAATGCCAGTGGCTTTATTTTGTTTGAACCTGTGGAGGTCAAACCACTATATTTAAACATCAACCAGAGTGCTGGATGACAAAAGGGACTTAAACCAGTTCTTCTTTGTGTTAAAATTGCCTCAAAGAAGTGCTGATAGAGATGAATGTTGCTGAGCTACAATTACCAGTTTGTCAAATTAAAGCAAATACATATATACACGTGCATATTTCTTACTGTTTGTACTGCTGCTGCATAAAGTTCCACTAGCAAATGCTGTTTCTCCAGCCCAGTTCTAGCTTGTTGTCTAGACAGTCAAACAAAGAATAACCCCTGAGAAATCGTCGCAATACAAATGTTGTCTATTCCTTTTGTAACCTTGACATTCAGTTACTAACCTGGTTGAATACCAAGCTTTGTTTGCAGTCTACTGTACCAAAACTTTTTATGATGGCAAATGAAGAATGCTTACTGACAACTTCTTTCCAGCGTTGCGAAACAGTAATGTGTCGGGCTGTTACAGAGCAGACGGCTAGGTTTTTGTCCCCACAGAATATTAATTCTTGAGGGTAGTAATGGCAAAAGATGGTAATTGTTCATCATTTGTTTTTATTCGTTCTGCAAAGTCTTCCACTGAAACCTAAAATATTAAGACTGTCCACATGGAGAAATACATAACTTCCTTTGAGCTTGCTGTTCTAAAAAGGACTTTTATTTGCAAGCAAAAAAGATTCCTTACATAAATCCATGGGTACAGGCAAATAGGTTTGAATTCTGGGCTTTTTCTTTGTTTGTTCTGGTGGCGGTGGCCTGCTAAGTAAAAAGCAGTCGGAAAGTTTTCTTCTATTATGCTGACTTCCCATATCAATCAGATGAAGTCATTTAATTTAGCAAGGTGGGTAGCTGTAAGTGATGGCGGTCATTGTGTAGTAAAGTTGGCTTAAATGCTTAATGAAAAATGCCAGTTTTTAAATGCTTATGTCCTAGCAGCTCCAAGATTTACTGGCTTGAAAAGCTGTGTGCCAGTCCATAATAAAACACTCCCTGAAGTATTGATTAGGGAAGCATCAAGGGAGTTCGCACATGTGCCCAAGCACCTACCCACATCCACCCACAAATACACACCATATCGATACAGAACTTAACGTACATACTCATTGCTTGGTCACAAACATTTGACATTTCTGCTGCAAGACAGAGAAAAGAAGAGTTTAAATTCTGAACTTACCTCAGCCGCGTAGGTCTGTTTATCAGACTACGTCTCCTGAAAGCACGTAACAGCAGCTCCCCATTGCCTCCCATATACAACTCGAGGTGACGTCAGCGGCGAGTCCGCCTGTGCAGCAAGGGGAGAATATTCCTCTTTAAAATTAATATTAGGTTCTATATAGATTTTTTTTAGGGGAAGCGTGACAAAGATTAGTTTGCTTTTCATTAGAAGAAAACTAGGCAGCCTCTCTGTTTTACTTTCCTGATCTCCTTACTGAGCAGAGTAATAGTGGGTTTGGATTTCTAATGTGACAGAGCAAAGGTAAAATTGGGGTGGGGGAAGAAAAAGAGTTGGCAATGGGATGAGAATGAAAATCTGAAGAAAAGATACTGGAATAAAACCCTCAAGAAAAGATACTTGTTTTAGGGACTGCTGCCCAGATATTTTTATTCATTTCTTTGCATACAACAATGTTATTGCTAGTAGGAGTTTAACTCTTCTGAGGACAGCTTAGTCAATAGGCGGTTCAGTCTGAGAAGCCTCCTTCTCAGCTCTTTATTCAGTTTTGTATTGAAACTCTTACATCTGTAGCCTAAAAAATCTCACTAAAAATACATCACCGCAGTAAGCGTCCAAGCGTTTAGCTTGGACATGGCTCGGTTTTTAGATTGTTCATGGGTTGTAGTTATGTCCTCATCAGAGCTAAGTTAATCAGAAGCTGTATTGCAGCGCGGTTCTGTCGCTTGGTTAGTGTTAGAGCGTCAGTGATTTCCTCATTCCCAGGGCTCCTTTAGATAGGACCCTGGCCGCTATCAAACTGGGTTGAGCAAAGCTGCGAGTATTTATTTATATACCATCTATCCCTGCTAAAGTCTGTGGTGAAATTCGTGGCCTTACTGAAATTGTTCTGCTGGTGACTTCAGCAAGGCCGGCAGTAAAGCAGCTCAGTGCGTAAAGTTAAGAGAGGCTGCTGGCAAATTTCTGAAACTTCGTGCCTCAGTTTTCTCATTTGTAAAGGTAATACATAACAGTACCTTTTTACCTGCTCACAGTCTTTAAGAAAATCAATTAGCTAACGCTTTGAAATTAAAAAATGCTCTGTACCGCATGCTCTAATTATTATTATTCATCTTATCATTATTTGAATACAGAGTACTTCAAAATATTCTTATTCCCATTTAATGTTTTTTTTCCTTCTACAAAGCTTTGTAGATACAGGAGGATTTTTTTTCTTTTGTAACTATAGTTAATGATATGAACATAATACAATATTATTGTGTCTTCCAGGCTTTATACTCGCACATTGTTTTCTTTGATTTTTCTTTGAAAGACAGATGCTGACAGTTCAAAAGCTATTTACGTAATTACCTTGATAGTAAACTGACTCGGGGGATGAATTTCACTGTCTGTGTGCGTGCGGGGGAGTGTGCACGTGTGCGCCTCTGATTGATAACATTCCTAGTTGTTTAATTGAGACGTGTCACCGGGATTCGGGAGAGCCTTGCCACGTCTCTGCCCCTTGCAGAATACGCTGGGTGCCGCGTGGCTGCGAGCAGATCTGGAGGTTGGCTGCAAACACACAGTCTGATCGCTTGAACATTCGCAGCAAACGCTTCTAATGCCTGTTAAAGAAAATATTGGCGTTCCCAATTTCTCATTTACATTCTCATTCTGTCTAATAAATTACAGTAAAGTATTTACTGTTTTGATCGCAAAAGCAGTTTCTCTGCCTTTTTTTTCCTTTGGTTCTGTTTTGGATGGATATGCCAAGGTTTCTCCTGTTCGTTTTCTCACTTTAAGTGTGTCATTTGGTCATATTGGTGTCTTCATTCTAATGTTTATTAAAATGTTACTGTCACTGCCAGTCTGAGACTGTGAATCAGAACTAAGAATGTGTAATAGTTTATTTCACATTCAAGTAAATTTCTTTTACTACTTAAACACTATTATGGGTAGTGTTGATCTGAGATGAAGTTTAGGTTTGGCGATACAGAATGCCACTAATTTGAGTCTTCTTTTATTGCCATCTGCTGCGGGTGTTGCATCCACAAACACTTTTTTTTTTTTCTTTCTGGATCTTTTTTTGTGGTGGTAGAGAATAAGCTGATGCATCTGGAAAGCATCTTTTCTTGGGCCGTTCACTGTATCAAATCGTAGGGTGTACTTTGATGCTCTGTTGCCTGTGGTGTTTTGATAAGTTGTGAAAAATCCACATTTTGCCATTGCAGCAGTGAAGTACAGAGAGAATGGTATGAGCACCTACAGCAATCTCCTGAAAGGCAGGTGGCCTGGTGGTTAAAAGCTTTGTTAAACATGAAATGTGCACTATCTATTTGTTGTGGATCTGACGGTAATTAAGAGTAATTTTTGAGGCAGCCATTGATGTACGCCACTCTCCTTTTACTCCTCACTCAATACCTGTGTGAAGTGGTCTAGCTTGCTGTCAAGTTGTACGCTGCAATAATAGGCTTTTTTTTTTCCCCTCGCAGCCATGCTGCATGGCTGGAGTGGAAGCGCTGCGACCGTCTGGCTACTGGCCGCAGGGCACGGAGCAGCTCCAGGACCAGCCCCAGCTCCGTACCGCCGGGAGCAGCTCCACGTTCAGTGGCAAAGCGGCCGAGGGCAGCTGCTGGGGCTGGTGACTTGTCCTCCCGGGGCCCGGCAGCGTTGGCAGCGCAGGGGTGGTTCGCGGATTCCCAATAGAGTACCTCACGCAGCTGCCTTTATGCAGTCTCTGTTGTGGTTACCCAAAATGCCGACATGTTTTGCTCCGTAAGCCGCAGAATTCTTGAAATGGAAATCCCTAGGTTGCCAGGACACTTCACACGGCGATAAAGGTTCAGATCTTCTCAGGCAGGCTAAAAGAGGGAAAACAGCAGTGATAGGATGGAGGTCCATAGTCCTTGCCTACCTACAATTTACGGTGTCTAGAAATGAGCACAAAAATGGCAACTAGTGCTGGAACTCAGTTGTGTATTTTAATACACATGCCTATCACTGAGCGTACTTTTGTAGTGACCAAAGCTGTTCACCATTGCATAAATAACTTTGGGTATTGTTTGGCCTCCATGTGTTACGTGAACTAAGTAAATCATGAATGGCAACTGTTAAGTGGCAGGTTTGTTAGCTATTTCCACAAAAGAAATTACAGAAAAGGTGTGCTAGCTAGTAAGGGTAAGATAAAAAATACCAAGCTTAAAATAAACACTTTACGTTACAACCAAGACTGTCTGATTCAAGTACTTCTCTTCTTTTTAATTTTCACACTTCTATAAGCCACCAGTTATCTGCAAAAAAAACCTCAAAACTGCCTTCGATTGATCATTAGTGTGGCTCATAGGGATATGTGGGTAAGGCGAGGGGAAATCTACCCCAAAACTCGCCATCTCCCAGCAGTCCCACATGTTTGGTCATCCCTGCCTCTGGTTTTGTGCAGGTTACTTGAGAATATGGCTATCCGAGTACTTATTTTGCAAGGAATGATACCTTAAAGAATTAACATTATAGTGAAACATTATTAAATTTATTGGAAGGATGGACTAATCACATGCTGTGATTTCCAGAAAGTATTCTCCAAAGAAAGATTTCTTTAGAAGTTGACAGTGATAAATTCTCCCTTCCAGTTTATTAGCAAACACGGATCGTTCAAGAAATGCAGCGCAGGAGGGCTTGGTTTTGTCAGACTACTTCCACTCCAGCTGGTAAGCCAAAGGGCTTACGTATTGTACTTAACTGAGTTAGTACATTAAGCATCCCCTTTGGGCATCTCAAAGTTTCTCTAACAGATAAGTAATAACAAAGAGGTCAAGTCCTCCGCATCTCTCCAGGTGCGCAGCCACCGCGTGCCTAGGTCTTGGCTTCGCTGTCAGCTGCTGTCTTAGCACGACCCACACCTTCCTCTCGTTGCTGCACCCTACGTCAAGCTGTTGTTTTCCCAGGGAAGCAGCCTTTTGCTCCTCTGTAGGTAAACGAGATTACAGAAGGACCCGTGGTAGCTGGCTGCCCTTGCAGCTGCGGGGCTGTTTCCTGGCGCTGGCCCTCAGGCGGCGCGGTGCGAGCTTTCAGGAGATGGCACTGGGTACTGAGGTGCCTTCTGCCGCTGCTGCCGGTAACTCTGCGACCCCTCTGTCTGTCGCTCTGCACTTACGGAAGCATTTTTCCACCTTTCAAGGGTGGTGGGGGTTAGTGTAACTTTACAAGGTGTTGTTGGTTCCCAGCTGAAAGCTGCTGTGGGATCTGAGTGCGCTGATGAACCAGTACTGGCTGAGCATCTCTGACGTGTGTCGCTGTGTGTATCAAACAAGTTATTTGAGAGTGATGACTTTTCGCTTATCCTTAGTTAGAACTAACCCAGTTGCCTGTACTCCTTCTCTCTATAGTTCTTTCTCCCTTACTCTCTTGAATCCTTATAAAATTTAGAATAGAATATTTTTCTTCTTTCAGATATGTCAGCGTGTACAGCATGCTGTGCTGCCAGTACCAGTACTCTGATAATCATCATTAGATGAGTATTACAACAAAGTGAACTGCTAGCAGCTGATAGGGCAAGGAAGGAGCTGTCTTTTCAAATAATTCTGCTGTACTGCTTGGAAACTTTGCTTTACTTTCCCTAGAGAAAAATATATGAAGGATGGGCAAGTGACAATAGTCACTTCTAACTAATTGTATGTCCAGGTGGCAAGTGTATTACTTAAAGCAGTTCTCTGTCTCCAGTGTTTGAAATAAAAATTGTAAGTTAACACTGTTTTCTTCACCAGTGCTAATAGAAGCCAGTGCTAAAATACTTTCTCCCAGCTTTTAACAGAACAGTTTTGAAGTCCTATGGTTTCTGTTTCAGTGTGTTTCTCAAGTTTCCAGCTCCTACTACAGTTTTTTGTACACTGTATCTGAGGATATTCTGCTGTAGCTCTCTGTTGTATAATGAGGATATTTTCACTTAGATCTCTACCATTGTAATAAAAAGTTAATTGTTACATTCCCTTTTTGAGCAAATATGGGTTCTTTGTGTTTTACTGGGTGCATATAACTGTCTACAAACGCTTTAAAGGTCTGGGCTAAAGTAGCAAACGGGACGCTGCTTGGGAGTGCAAGGATGAAATTAATTGAATGTAAATGAAACTAAATCTCAAGCAAATAACCCTAACAGTGACACTTGTAAGACTGTGGCCCAATCTTGCGAAGCATGCAGTAGATGATTCACTATTTCAGACATTTCAATCCAATCTTGAAAGCTGTAGTAAATATATTGTAGGGAACATTCCTGCACTGGCAGGGGGGTAGACTAAATAAGCTATTACCAGTAGCTCTTTTCCATGTCTGACTGATAGTTGGCTAGGAACATGTTTAGTGTAGTCGCCAATTTTTCTTCTTTTTTTTTTTTTCTCTTGGAGAGCATTGGTGACATTGGCAGAAGAACACTTCCTGTATTTTAGAAAGGTTTGTGTGGCAGGGTTGTCCCAAAAAGCAGACTGTTTTCAGAGGAGGCATAGAGACAGATAGTCCTAATCCTTTCCTAAGGCTTTTTTGAGAAAGGGTTTCATAGGCTCTGACTCATATGAGAGGGTGTGGTGGTATTGGGGATATCTGTGGATTAGCTGCTACACATACTTTCTGGTCTTTTAAATTCATAGTAAAATGATACTAGATACACTTCTAGTGCCATTTTTGTTTCTAGTGTGTGATTCATAGCTTTTGATTTTTCCTGGAATTTTTCCTTCCCTTCCCTTATAACCACTGTCATTCTGGGGGGAAGGAGGACTTTTTACAGAATGATTTAGAGATAGAGGCAGTCAGTTGCTGTGTCTGTTGAACTCTCCTATAAAAAGCATCTAATGACAGTAAAAATGAGAGATGGTGAGTTGTGCTTAAATCAGTTTTTCTGATTTATTTCTGCACGACTTTTTCCTTTAAAAATACTTATCAGTGGCAACGACAGTGATACTCGTTATTGACGATTTAAATACTGTATCATTTCATCTTCATCGGGGCAGATCGAATGGTGTAGCCGGCAGCGTGCTGACAGCTGCTGTGTGCTGTGTGAGTAACAGCGAGGAGGCAGAGGGGTTCCCTGCGCCGAGGGGACCTCCCTGCTTCCCATCGATTACACAGGAAGGGTAACACGCACCTTACGGTTTCTGCAAACGTCAGAGCACTGTCATGTCTTTGTCATAAGTTTCTGCCGAAAATGTGATTGTTTGTCAAAGCTGGAAGCGTTGATTTTGATCACCCTGAAATGTAAACAATGTTTAAAATTTGAAACTCTTTCAAAACAGGCAGTATTTTTTCCCTATTGATCTGATAAAAAGGCAACAGAAAATAGATGAAAGAGCAAGGAACCATTGAAGGGGGACACCAGATCAAAGCCTACATACGGAATTATCCTTTGTGGCTCATTTTCCTGTGGAGGGACTGTGTGTTTCTGCTAAAACTTTGCTTGCAGTGAACCTGAAAAATGAAAACCTAACTAGCTCTAAATATCTCTCTTCTCTTTACCTCTTTCTCACCATATGATGCTCAGGGACTCCAGAAAGCCTCGCTGAGAAAGAAAGGCAGCTCATGGGTATGATCAATCAGCTGACCAGTTTGCGAGAACAGCTGCTAGCAGCTCACGATGAACAGAAGAAACTGGCTGCATCACAGATCGAGAAACAACGCCAACAAATGGAGCTGGCTAAGCAGCAACAAGAACAGGTGAGTGATTATCATAGTGGCTTTCAGCTTAAATCGCCTTCTAGAAGGACTTCCCAATAGCTTATCTTTTAGGGTTTATACTTCTCAAGGTCATTCGCCACCTCAATTTTTTTTTTCATTTGTTTTCTTAGGTGAAGAAGTTTGAATAAAAATATATTGGAAGAATGCTTTAATTTACAATACATAAAATGGTTCTTTTTGTCTTTTAAAGATACATCTTCCAGTTTTGGGGTATTCTCTTCCAATAGTTTTTTTTTTTTTTCTTTTAAATAAGTGTAAATAAGTGTGCAAATTCAGCCCTCCTGAATGATCTTCCAGTGCTGCTTGAATTCAGTGATGCTGAATAGGAACAAAATGTAGCATTTGGGTTGTAATATGACAAATGAAAGGGATTGTTTTGCCAACTGTGGAAAAAAGTGGGGAAGAAGAATATAAAGTCAGTGAACAAGTTTGACTTTTTTTCTTCTACACATGAGAGGCTTGATTTTCAGCTCTCGCAAATATTCCCTCCACTGAAAATACAAACATGTTTTCACACGTGAACAGTTCCAGTGTGAACACGTGGACACATTATATTTTATGCAAAACCACAAATTTTCTAACAAACTTGCACCACGCAAATTTTGACAGAAATGAATGTCCATTTATGTACCTGAACATGAGCAGAGAATCTGTGGACATCTGGTTTAAAATTTTGTCAGTAGTCTATCCTGATACCTCTGATCTGGAAGCTTTTTGATCTGTCTGAGCATGTGTCTCAGCTTGTAACGAAACTTGAATGTGAATTTTGTGAAACTCACAAAACTCTGTGAATTCTGTCGTGGTTGTCATATTTCAATGTTTGTATGGTAGCAAACAAACCTTACGATTCCAAAGCACTGCTGACATCCTCAGACATTCTGGCCTTGTTTTTCCCTATTTTTGATTATTTAAAAAGCTTATCTTAAATCCTGTATATTTTGGCCTCACACCTGAAATACCACGTGGGGAGAGCAGGAGAGGTGACTTAGCTATTAAACTAGCAAAGTTGTATCACACTGTTGTTTAAACGGAGAACGTGGATGAAGTTTTCAGGGTGGAATTGGCAAGATCCTTCCATGAAGAGACATCCTGCAGGAGCTATTTCCTTTGCCTTGACCATAACTCATTACTGCTATAGGATGGCTGCATGATCTGAAAGTGAAAAGAAATGGAAAAAGAAAGTAAAAAATCCTGCAGGATTATTATTAGGATAACTAGGATTTCTTTTAATTTAAGAAATTGTGTATAATTGTGTTATATAGAAATTAAAATAACCAAGCTTTCAAAAAATATATTGATAAAAGTTATTTTGGTTCCTTAAAGAGATGCTCTAGAGAGAGAACACTTATTTAATATCTTTTAGATGTGGAGTTAACTATGGGTGAGTGTTTCTTATACTAATAGTTTAATAACAGAAATGAAAGAAAATACCTAAGGGGAAGAATGCACAAAATTCCCCCCAGTAAGTATGTATAAGTTCCCATCTGACCCTGAGATGTGTACACATACCACAGGGGAATGGCAATACTCCTTCTTAATGTTTGTACTGCTGTGCTAGCTATTGATGAGAGCAGAGCTTTTGTGATGACTCAGATGAAAGTTTTTCAAGTTTGCTTTTTCAGTTTGAGGCATATAATGGTTTATCTTCATCAGTCCTCTGAGAACTCTAATTTGATTACATTATTGCTTGCTTTTTTCTTCACTGCATTCCAAATGTACCTACAGTAAGATTCCCAATGGTTTAGGCAATGAAGAGAGAGGATGGAAGTCCTTATGGAAAACACACATGACTTTGAGAGGAGACTCCACCAACTTGTGTGGATCAGTTTCAGTGTAGAGCTGTGTAGACTTGCACTGCCCCCTTAGCTCCTTTCAGCTGATGTACCCACTGAAGCATGGAGAGGCAAAGTGATTTTCCCAAACCAGTTCCAGTCTCTTTGTGTCTGTTTCTGCACCAATGAAATACACCCACTACCTCCTGGGTGTCACGTTTCCTCTCTTGGAAAACTTTGAATAGGTGGTACCAAACATAAAAAGAATTTTACTGGCCATCCTCCTTTTTTTTTGCCTTTTCTGCCTTCGCCTACTGTTTTCCATCTTCTCTGCCAGTATTGTTCTTTATCCAGCAGGGAGGAGCAGATGAGTGCTCACTTTTTTTGTGACTTTAGCAGTGCCTTTCAGATAATGAAAGTGGAAAGATTTTTGCATCAGTCTTCTCCTAACATCCAGCACAGCATTTTCCTTAAGATTCCCTTTCACACTGGTATTTGCTATGAGCTGCTCCTGGACATGAGCCCCTTGGTTCAGTGTCCATGCTGTTGCCACCCACACTTGAAGGTTTCTTTGCTTAACAGAGCACTGTAAAGAACCAAGCAGGGTGGGACATGGCTATGCAGCAGCTCCAGGAATGATTATATATATCTCACGTTTCTTCTGTGCAATTTCTTCACAGATTGCAAGACAACAGCAGCAGCTTCTGCAGCAGCAACACAAAATTAACCTTCTGCAACAACAGATCCAGGTCAGAAACTGCATCTCCATCCATGCTCCTGTTATCTCTTTCCTTTCTGTTCCCCTAGCTTTCCCTCAGCCATTATTGTTGCAGTTTTTTTAAGAATCTCTGCTGGTGGCTTACATCTTATTTACGGAAACACATGAGGATGTTACCTGTCATTAAGCAAAAAAAGTCCATTTCTGTAATGCCTTGTGTGATTAACACTGCTCCTACAGGGATCAGGAAGCAGATGAGAGAGGAGCTAGTTCTGTGAGCAATGGTTTGCAGGATTATATCCTCTGAAAGTGCTCTTCAACGTTAAACCAGGAGTGGCAAAAAATGTTGCCAAAAAGTGTTGGATTGGAATGGATCTTCTTCCTGCTGCCTGAGGTGCTGAAAGTCTGGAACCTTTCAACACACTGGGTGTAGTAATTGTCAGAATGAGAAACTGGTCAAAAGGTTGATTAGATTCTGGAGAGCAACTGTTAAGTCCTAGGTATCTACATGTTTACTCCTAGTAGGAGAAAAAAAAGTTGTTAACCCAGTGTAAACTTTATTTATCCTTTTTTTCCTTAAAGCATTTGAAAGTCTCTTTTCATGCTATTGGTTGTATTTCAGTACTTCTCTTCCATATGTATATATGCATAGCCCATGTTCCCTATTTCGGGAACAATGCAAATCAATTTGCCAGTGAAGGTTTTCATGGAAAAAGAAAGGAGGGGTTTGACATTTTACAGCTATCTAGAGTTATGGTAGAATCTCTGACTGTTTAAGTACACAGTTATTTACAGAGGAATGCAGGTCACTGTGGAAGTGGATGTTATGTTCTGTTTGTTCAGTAACATCAGGATCTTCCTTCCAAAGCTTCTCTTTAACGTTTTAGAATTAGTTGCCTAAAATTATGTGTCATATCCTTAGGTGCTATATGAAAACATAATTCCAGCGAAATCAGAGGAGTTGTATGGCTTCACACTAGCCAAAAAAACTGGCTGTCATTTCAGAGGATATTCTTTCAGTTTCAGGACTTTTGTAACTATGAAAAACTTCTGGGGAAGTTCCACCCCTCCGTTACAAGGCAACATATATGCAAGAAGTACTTTGCTGAAAAGAATTTTGATATTAGAAAGGCCTGGGTTGGCCTCAACCTCTCCCCTCTCCCCTCTCCCCTTTCCCCTTTACCTTTCTTGAATTTGTGTGGGAGGGATTTTTCTTTATTGCATTATCTTTAATAAGGCTTATAAAGAAAAACAATAGCAGAACCTCTACAATAGCAAGAAAAGTATTTACATTTTTAGCATTTAGCTATGAGAGTAATAGAGGAAGTTTTTTTATAAGAAGTGAATAAAAATAAATTGAAGTAACATAATTTGACCCCAAGCCTTTTAAGTTTTAAAGTCTTGTAGATAAGAATGAAGTATGTCTTTTTTAGGGTAGTAAAAAACACTGATTTTGGTAATGAGGTATAGAGTCTTTCATCTCTTGATCCCTGATCCAAGTTTGACCTAAGTCAGTAGTAAATGAAAGTCAGCTAGCTATCATCTGATACAAGCTGCAAGCCTAGGAAATGATTTGGAGACCTGTCCCAAGGGATTTTGGATGAAATATTGACCCTGTCAAGGTCAGAATTTCACCTCCAGGGTCCACTTCACACAAAGCCCATCAGATTTGGGGCACCCTCCTTTTGGATGGTTGCATGAAGAAGGTCAAGAATTGAACAGGCAGAGAAACAATACTGTCCTCTCATTCCCACAGAGATGATCTATTTGTAGTGAAATTTTGATTATGCTGCCTGCCTTTTGACAGTTGCACAGTCTGTATCGTCTTGTGGTCTCATGAACCCTGGTTGCAGTACAGTTATTGTGAAGTCACTGAGAAAAAAAGCATTTTAAAATAATAATAATAAAACAACATCGACAATGAATACAAAGCAATACATTTCTTCTCAGTTGCATGCTTAGTTGACTGTTGTCAGAGCAAAGTAACAATTCGTGGAGAAATCTGCCATTGCGTATAAATGGAGACAATGAAATCACCCCAATGTGCTCATGTTTAAAATGGTCGATGAGTTTACAATCAGGTTATGGTGGGTGGAACAAAACTGTGACATGAATGTGGCTGTGAGTTCAGATTTTCTGACCCTGCCTTCATTAATCTGAGAGGCTTCTGTCACATTGGCCCAGAATTTTTAAATGGCATTAGATTTATTGACAGGAAAATATTCCTACAAAGTCTGGATAACTATTTGACTTATGTGCAATTGAATGATTAGGCTGCAGTTATGAACACAACCTATTTATGACAAAGGATTCATTTTACTTGAGCCAATTTTTTCTAAGCTTGTAAGAGTTGCCATAATTCCAGATAAATTATTACACAGAAAAAAGCTATTGAAATATTGTATTGAAAACATAATACCTTAAGGTTTTTTAAAAAAAGTACAACCTGACTGACCCCATGATTTATGACTCTTTTCTCTAAGTGCGCTAACTTGGAAACATTTCCCCCTCACCTTACCCCAGCATACAGTCACCAATACACACACAGTACATAAGCAGGGAAAGATTGCAGCATATCTTGCCTCCTTAGAGAACTGCAAATGCTGAGTATAACTACAGCTCAATTAAACTAGCCACTTCTATGGTGCTGAGGAAAGATGCATTAGCTACTTGAGCTTAGAAAAATGTACCTGGCATGCAAGTGTCTAATTGACATTATGTCTTTTTCAAGTCCATCCCTTCTGAACTAACTGGAAGGAGATTTCATTAACACAGACTAGCAGCTTGTCTTCATGTAGAGAGTTAAGTAAAAGATAATGCTAAACGAGAGAAAAGTTGCTGATTAGATTAAAATGAAGAATCCATATAACCTCAAAATGCTAAAATGTGATTTATGCAGGATTTTATGTTTTGGCAAATTGTTATAATAATTTTTATCTGCTTTTTGGGATGTTCTACACCTACTTTGTGAAGGGGGTTGAGTTCCTCTAAATATTGAATTAAACCTTCTCCCAACTTATTTTATGCCACTTTGGAATCCATCCTCCCACGCACACTGCTTTCAGTCCTATTTAATCTTCATGTATAGTTTCTGCTTGCAGAGTATTTAGGGTCTTCTGTCCTGCACGCCTTGGTCTCGCTATTTTACCAGAAGTGAAACTCAAATTTGTATTTTGTTCTGTTTGCTGTCATGCATCAACAGCCCTGAAGATTTCACTCTGTGTTTCAGAACAGCTCTGTGGGGATCTGCGGTTGTAGAACAGGCTGAGGAAAGAGCACGTAGACACAAAGTACCGCTCAGCAAGTTTTTGGGCAAAATCTGGTTTTGTTCTTCAAGGCCTTAGGGGAACTCACAGTGTCGCCTCCCCATCTTTTTTTGTGAGGCCACAAGTGACTTCCTGGTGTTCTTGCTCTCAAACATGTCACAGTCTGGGGCTCTGTAGCTGTCCCACCAGGTGGGCAGAGAGCAAAAGAAAACCTGAAGGCTAGATGCTGCTTTTTCATGGCACTGAGCTGGTCCCTGGAACAGGCAATGAGCACGCTTGCCTGGAAGGGTATCTTTGAGATGCAAAGTTTTGTGCCACGGTACAGTTTACACCTTCCACTTGCTCAGAGAAAAAGTCTAGCCTAGGTTGATGATTGAATAGTTTGCTTTGAAGCTCAGTGACGAAAGTCACTTTAATTGAACTCTAAATGAGATACGGTTGTTAAAATTCATAAAGCAATTCATATTCAGTAGGGCACGGTTGGTAAAATAGGTCAACCTTGCAGCCTAAATTGTGATAAAACTGATGTTGCTAATCTCACTATTTTGTGAAAAGCGAGACAGTGTTTTATGTTTTTTTCCTCAAGCCCCAGCTCTTGGAGTCATGTGATGACAAAAATGCCAGCTTTCATTTATTCAAAATGTAAATTTCCAGCTCTCATATTTCCAGGCAAAACTTGAAACCATGAACACTACAAGTTCCAAAATTAGAAGGCAAACAAAACGGAGGCCAAATGTTGTTTTTTAAACTGTTCTGATTTTTAGTCAAAATTTTTTTTGGAGAGCCCAGCTCAAGATCTTGGAACACTTCAGGTTGCCAATAATGTAAAATTAAGATCTCGAAGCAGCAAGTACCAACAGTGCTGCTTTACAGTGTCTCTAGCACTTGGGCCACAGTCTTGTTTGACTTTTTAGTTTAATACTGCCAGTACTTGGTTACTAATTTGTATTCAATTCTGGTTGATGTAATTAGCCCCAAAACTGAGTGCTATCTGAAGCCTGAGGGCAATTCCTGCCAGACAGCAAACATTTGATGACTCTGCGTGTTTTAATACAGGGTTCTCATTTTCCTTCAGAACCAGAGACTTGTCAGAAGGTGTTCTGATGGGACACCTTTTCTGTTGAAAACAAGGCTCTGAGGAACGAGTGGATTTTGACTAAGTTCTGATGCAGCACTAGGAAGGTGTGCCCCCAGCCTGCTCCACCTGCAGGCAGCTTGCCACTTCTGCGTGGTGCCTGGCCTGTCACGCAGGCAGCTCCAGAGCCTGGTGGCACCTGGCCCGCGTGCCCCAGCCCCCTGGAGCCAGGCTCCCCTGGATGGGCTTGAGCTCTGCAGGTCCTTAGCAGCTTGTCTGGCAGGCACTGTGGGCACCGCTGTCCTCCAGGCTCCGTGTCTCTTTAGCTCACAGACTTCCCGGCTTTTCTGCATCCCTCAGCTGCCCTGGGTGTCCTCCCAGCTCCAAATAAGGCTTTCCTTTGTGAGCACGGATCCAGATTTCCATCCTAACCACCCGTTGTCAGCTGGCAGCGTCCCTTTCCCCATGAGTTGCATTGGTAGATGGAGAAGCCTGGCTGCTCTAATATGTTCCCAAATCAGAATATTCCCATTCTCATTAAGTTCTGAGGTTTAAGGTGTTGTTCCAGTTTGGAATGTAATAAAATCTTGACCACTTGGAATTTCCTGCAAGATGGGTAGTTGCTTTTGTAGCCAGATCTATTTTTCAAAATCTAGCTATATTTCTGGGGGGAGGAAAGAAGGATTTGGTTTCTGAGTTACGCAGAAGTTCAGAAAAATATTTCTTATGCCTAGCATGCCAAGTTAGAAATGACACAGTTGTTATTGTCAAAACTTTCCACACACAAAGAGGCTCTGGTTTGATTCCAGCCTTCCAAAACGTTGGTAAGGAGACCTACTTCCAGAGTGCTTTGGATACCATAATTTACACATACAGTTATCTGTGGAGACAATTTTTGTTGTTGTTTGTATTTGTTGTTGCTTTTGAACTGCTCAGGTGAGTAATCACCTGTTATCCAGAACGGTCTGGTTGATGTTCAGGCCTGTTTGCGTTCTCTTTGTTTGAGAAAGCACTGAGATTGCAATTAGCATGGTAACAGATGAAATTTAGTTGTAAAAAGTGCAAGTTAACACAAGAAGACACTGTTTGAATTTACATGAAGAAATCTGGAGATTTGTTCCCTGCCCCAACAAGTTTGCACTCTAAATCATACTTCCAACACAGCTCATCCTTTCATTTGCTGTGTTCTGCTGGAAAGCAAACTCCAGCAGGCCACTGTGTGAGCTAAATACTTGGAGTAGGAAGGTAGAGATCCTTGTCCTTAGTCCTTGCCCTGCTAGTGCCTGCTGAGTGCAGCCTTAAGGACTTCTGAAATCTCTTTCTTGCTCCTTAGCTTCTTATATGTCTGTAACCCAGATTTCTGTAGGAGGCTTTAAAGGGCCGTAGATGATGAATCGTTCACTCAAGACACAAAAATGAGCAACCACTACACAAGTGGTTGGTTACAGATTTAGGAATGTCTGTTACTTCTGTATTATCATCTTGCCTGGGAATTCTGATTTTTCTCAGAAGTCAGTGACGGCAGAGCAGTGCTTCGTGGTGCTACAACCCCTTTGCAAGCCATTGCACAGCAGAACAGTATTAGTTCTTCTGTAATTAGAGTCCTTTTTGCATATCAGAGAGAGGTGAGGACAAAAGGTTTCCTTGGTAGACAATAAAGCTGTTGAAGTGAGGGCCTGATCCAACTCCCACTGAACGTAGTGAAAAGGCTCTTATTCATATTAGTGGGAGTTTAATGAGACCTTTCTTCAGTAGGAAACTGTGAGAAAGTATCTTCCTTCTCACTCTGCAAAATGTTTTCAGAACAGGCTCCGTCCACTGAGCCAGTTTTGTTTTTTGTTTTGTTTTTTGCCAGTGTGGATATGACAAGCTGTGACTGCGCAGTCAAACCAAACAGGCTCGTAGATAGGTTGGGGACATTTTGTCCAAATTCATCATGTGTCAGGAGCAGCTGTTTTCCTGCAACTTATAAACACGGGCATACTGGATTCAGTGAGACAGGCCCAAGAAGGAGTCACAGTGCAGCCTTTCCCATGACTTTGCAACCTCTTCCCAAACAACTGAGGTTGCCGGCAAAGAGGCTAAACAATTGTTTCTCACAAAAGATCTGCAGCTGATGTCCTATCAGTTATCAGAATAACTCGCCTGTCCCTTGAGCAGGGAAAAGCCCATGGGAAATTAATTATTGAAAAAACTAAACCAAAGCAAAAAAGAAAAAAAAAAGAAAAAAGAGAGATGAGGTTGGGGGAGGAGATAGGGAAAGGGGAGGAGTGAGAAGAAAAATCTAGGCTAGAAGTCAGAATGAGCTAATTGCTTCTTGAGTTCTGCCAATAACGTATGTGTTTTGCTGAAGGATACGATGCATGCACTTCAGAGTAACCTATGGGCCTTCACTCCCCTCCATTACTCTAAAAGTTAAGTCACAGAAAAGACTGGAGCTAGATGATCGGTTTATCTACACTTATTTATGAGCAGAGGAGCATTTTCCACTGATACACCATGGTTTTACTCCCAAAGATTACCTCTAGCCATCTGCTTCAGTCCCTGGCCCTTCCTACATTCTTACATAATCCAAATTTGCAGACTGGTGTAGTTGCACCAGTGTAGGCAAGCAGAATCTGTCTGGGATTTGTACCACTTGAACTTATTAGGATTGTAAGAGTATGCTTTTATCAGATAAACCAGCTTTTTGCCTATACTGAGCTACATGATTGCAACAACACTTGCTGATAATGAAGTTTTCTCCAGTGTTACCAGTCCAAACATTCAGAAATTATGAATTTGTTTTAAACTTCATAACCTCTTTTCTTGTAATTTTAGCATTTTTTCTTAATTTCCTTTTTATTACTGAGATTTTCATGTTTTCTAGCACAATCACAAGGGAGGGCCAGAAACTTATTTTTATTTTTTTAAAAAAAGACACCAAGAATACTCCAGCAGGTTAGACTGTAAGAAAAATACCAGCAGTCATCAGAGCTGGCGACATTTTGCATGAAGGCCTTACCTTGGTCTCTCTCTTCTAAGCAAATGCTCTCTCTGAGACCTCTTTCCAGTGCCCTATCTGTCTTTGTTTTTTTTCAACCACCCACTCTAATTTCAGCATCTCTCTGAGGCACCCCCACAACTTTTACCCCTTCCTTCCATTTCCAGCTTCTTGACATTGTGATCTTCCCTATGCAGCTGCCCACCCTTTTCCTCATCAGCTCCTCCTTTCTGCCAGCCCTCTTCTTTTTTTAATTCCTTCCTTGTCAATATTTCCACGGTCTTTTTAGTGGTTTTGATCAGCGTTTTATTGGTTATAGAGAGCGCATATGTCATTTTGTGAATGTTCAAAATGTATGGGGTGGTGGACCTGTGAGCTATGTTCACGTTCATGTACCCATGCAGGTATTTATGCAGCATGCAGCAGAGGTACAGGAGCAGAAAGTACCACAGTAGTTTGTGTAGTGGCTTGGGAAGCTGAATGTGAACTCCTTATGGCTGTGATCTTGGCCAAATGGAGTGTGTGTAGTCATGAGCACTTTTGTTGTGCAGCCAAAAAAGGCTGCCACTGCTGCCTCTGCAGTAAGGTAAAGCGGGAGATAACAATAAATTTTTTACTGCTGGCTGGCGGAGGTGTTTAGGATGTGTTTTCTTTATATCTTCATCCGCCCCTAATTGAAGATGCTTTAAAATTGAATGACTAGCAGTCAAAACGTGTTTGCTTCAAGCTGAGAAGAAAAATGCTGGTGTCTCTGCTTCCAAACTGATTGCGCTTTGTACACAACTGACAGCCACAGTCACTTTGAGTGACTGATAAGTGGGAAGCTTTGCCACTTATCAAGGAATGCACGCTGAAAAGAAAGGACTGGAGCCGTTCAGATGCTTTGGCATGTTCAAAATAACATCTCACATCAGTCAGACTCAGAGGCACTAGGAGACATTTCAAAATAAACTTTATATCTATCTATCTATCTAGAGGCAAAGATTCAATTTAACAGACAAATCACTGCGTGGCATCACATTGGCTCTGAAAACGAGAACATCGTTATAAGGGTCACCACTTGCAAAATGACTCAGCTACATAATTTGAGAGCATTCACCGTAGGGTCTCACCCCCCAGAACAAACCTAGATTTGAAAATTCACAACTGCATATTATTCTAGTGATTTCTCTAAATTGGGGGTTTTCACCCCTCTTGGCTAAGGCTTATGTATCGTGACAACCTGAAGGATCCCAAAGATAATGAAACTCAGCCAAATTCTGACCTCATGTATTTCTTCTTCCGTATTATGGAATATACTTAGGATTCCCTAGGTTTAACTAAACTCAGAAATGGGTTATTAGGGTTATTTAGGAGTCGCTATGCTTTTCAGTGATACACAGCATGAGTAGAAAATGGAACTTAGGTACATGTTTGTTGGCGATACTGTTTGGTGATACTACTATTACCAAATGGTGACCTGCAGGAACTGAGGTGTGAGAGTACATTTGCTTGTACTGACTCTGGTAATGACAGAAGTAACAGCCAGTATATGGTTTGGCTGTTTTAGTGGAGGTGATAATGTTTCAACCTGTCTTAAGAAGCATCATAGGAGTTAACCCATTAGAGCTTTTCCTGCGAACATTGTGTAGAAATACAAGCACGTGTCGTAGAGCTGAGGTGGATGTGGGTCTTTGTGTAAAACAGTAGAACAAGTAGATATAAGTAAGTGGTGTATAATTTCCTAAATTGGCATTTGGACAGGAGAGACATAGTGTTGATCCATGTCTACTAGTAATACAAGGTCTCATGACTGCTACCAGGTTTGCAACTCTTGTCCTAGCAACACTGGAAGTATTGCTGTGGAAGGACCGTTATCTATACACTATATAGGGTTCTGAGCACTGCATCTGAGCATCTAATTCTGTCTAGCTTCTTCTATCTAAAATGGTTCTTTTTCTAACCCAAGTGGCTATATTTGAGAGACAGGTTATGTTTGACATTCTGGAGTTGCTACCAGCCCTCATACCTTCATTATGAAGAGAGAGAAATTTGAGGATCATTTTGTTTCTACTGGCAATGCCTTGCTTTTCTGATTCATCTCTTGCCATGTTAAGTGGTCACGACTTCATTTTGACAGCTCATTCAAAATAGGGTACTTCGAGCTCTGCTGGAATAATGGCTCAAAATGATTCATAGGGAAGAGTGTGGTTCCACCTACTGAATCAACACCGCTGTCTTCATCACTTTGGATTTTCCTCAGACATCTGTCTGATGATGCCTTACCCTGCATAGTTTAGGAGACGAGATGAGCTCACTGTTGGTGGTAATAGCATGCAAGAGGCCAGCAGAGACTGTTTTGTTTTTGTTGTCCACTTTCTGCCAGCTATCTGAATTGTATAAATAAAAGTGGAGGGCAGTTACTTATGCTTGGTATTTGTAAGAACAGTAAATGAAACAGAGTAATCACTTGAAGGGTAGTGATTGAAGAGGCAATGTGAGCGAAGCCTGATTTAGAAGATGTAGAAAGAGATGGAAAGGTGCAGTTGTCTAGTGGAAGTCTCTTATGAGGAAAGGTGAACTGGAGAGTTATGGATCTCATAACTCTCAGTCTTGATTTTGCATGTTGTATTTAGTACCTATTTAAGGTCAACTTCCACAGAAGAAAGTTGAATAAAATGTATGATGGGTAAATAATTTTAAGGAACATATTCAGATTTTGGGGATTGAAATATGCTTTGGAGAGGCTAAGAAGTTTACATCAGAGTTTCTTGTACTTAGAAGTCAAAAAATTTGAAGTTCCAGGGCAAATGTGAAAAAGTTACAGAAACTAAAACGGAGACTTATATGAAAGGTAATAATGAGAACTAAAAGGGACAAATTTAATTTACAGTAGTTGGAGTTTATAAGTATTTGACACAGTGAGGAAGTTCATTTGAAATGTGTGTATTACCAAATAGTTTTTATCAGGTTTGACTACTTTGAAAGACAATTGATAGTGTTCAGCAAATTATTCTAAAGTTGAAACTTGGATAGTTTCAAGAAAATTGCTCATAGATAGCAATTTAAAATGTATTTGAACAGAAAAGATCAAGAGATTTTGTAGTTTTGTGTGCTGTAAAAATTGTATGCAAAGAAATACCTTAGTTCGGTAATGAATTGAGGTCTTTGAAAGTTGGAAGTGCCAGAATTAGGTTCAATGGGTATCTTGATTTTATTCCCATGCATCTCCATCATGCATATGGAATAAAAACTGGTATCCCGGGGGAGCAGAATTACATGATAATGTAATTGTGGACTGCACTCACAAGAGGGAAAAATTAAAATTATGTGGACAACCTTAATTCTAGCATTCCCTAACTTTTGAGTCCTAGACATTTCATTCAAAGTAAGCATCATTTAAACTGTGTTTCTGTGTGTTTTTGATGGCCCTAGAAGCACATACTGCTGATATTACCAACCCCCTCTAACATAATGTCAGCACCGTTTGAACCCTCAAGTGCCAGCGTGGGAGAAGTGCCAATGTCACTTGAGTTACAGGAGAAATGATATGTTCTCCTGTGTTAGCAGGAGAAAACAGTTACCTGGCTGTGTGGATGGGAGCCTGTGTTATGATGCTTCTCTCTTTCTGTATCTTGCTTCCTCTCTCTCTTTCTCTGTCTGTCTCTCTCTGTCTTCATCAATTAGAGAAGACTATTTTCTGTTGCTGTCCTCCTCAGAAAGGAAGACGGATTACGTGGGTGCTTTTGTTGAATTTGGGCTGGCTGTGTTGAAAATGGAGTTTGATGCTTTCTTTTCAACGCCCTCCACTTGCTCCCCCTTTTCTCCCTCAGTGGGGTTGGGACCAGATTGGTTGTAATCACAAGTTACCACTAATCAATTCTTTCCTCCTAATTTTCCACACTCTGTGTTTTAGCAACATAATGGAGGCTGAAGGTATAGAATTAAAAGCCGCAGATCTTTTAGTTGAGGCGTCTCTTGCTTTGAGTGTTTGATGGAATCCTGTTTAAGCGTTTAGCCCTGTAAAGCTCTATGTGGTTACAATATGTTTTCTTATCTTCCACACTGCGTGTAGAATCATGTCTGCAGTTTAAGTATGACTGAGCTGCAGTGTATCAGTGAGAGGTTTTTTTATATATATACACACTGTATGTAATGAGTTTGAAGTTCTTAGCATCCAAGAATCACTTAAGTATAAATTAAGAATCATTTCCAGTTTCTTTAACTCGGGAGTCAGAATTTGTAGTCCAGGAACAAGTAAGAATATATGAAACAGCTGATTAATTACATTCACACCTTATACGCAAAATTAAGCCACCTTAATAGTCATATACACACATAGGTGCATTTGGAATGCCCTGATTCAGGTGGCAATTACAAACATGATTAATTATCTGCACGTGAACTTCTAATGTCTCTAAAGGATTTAAGGAGGAAGGAATCAGGATGTTTTCCACGTGGGCGCCACAGGTTGTTAATACTTAGCAAATTGTAGCTGATCATAGATGTGAATTCTTCAAGGTTTTATGAATTCTTCAGCTCTGTTGAGAGTTACTCTTCAGCTGAAATCATGGCAAACAGGTAGAACCCCTAATTTAGATCAGGGCGTTGATGATCGCAGTATTTCCCAGTGATGCAGAGACTGATTCATGCACTGAGAGATACAAAGTAAGCAAAAGTGGATTCAAATTATTTGAAATTAGAAAACTTGAGGGAAACAAAACTTTCAAGCTTCCTTCTTTTCCCCTTCAGTGATTCTTTGGATGGCTCTGTAACTGGAGACTCGCCTGTGAAGGATGCCTCTGTTTTTCTGCAGAACCTGGTTCTGGCAGCAGGAGGTTTCCCCGGGTACGATAGCTCCCCAATTACTTGATAAATGCAAGTGTTTCTTTGTTATTGTGATAGGAAGCAAAGTTCTGGAGAGCTGATACGTTAGAGTGGCTGGAGTTAGAGTTAAGCTGTATTTCTGGTATTTCTTCTTTACTTGAGATGAAAAGGCAGATTTGAAATGTAATTTTTCAAGAATTTTAGCTTTGTGTATCATGAGTTTCAGGGTGTTACTTAAGTCTACTTTCCTTGTATTATTTCTTATTGCACAGTTAAGAAATTCTGCCTGTTTGGTACAACCAAAATAAAGAAATTCAAATTGTAATCAATTTACTGGCATAAAATTCTGTATTCTGTGGAAATAATATTTACACCTCTTATTTAAAAAAAAAAAAAAGCATTAATTTTAGGTATTTTTATATCCCCTTTGGGTATTGAGGTGGGTTTGTTGAAATCACAAGTTTGTCTCTGCATCCTTTGTGAGGGTTGTTTGAGCTCAGTATCCTCTTAGCAGAAACTCTTGCTAAGGCCCCATGGGAGGAAAATTGTCCATTGTGTGCTTTTGAAAGTAGGCTATCTTTTCTCCCGGAGCTGGGCTCAGGCAAGTTTATTCTTCCACTCAGGGATATCTTAGAAGGTTCCTGTCCTTTCTGGTGCCTAGGAAGCAGAGCTCAGATATGTATATTGTATTTGTTGCCATCATATAATCTGTGCAACTTCCCTTCAAATATAAAGAATTATGCTTTCCCCAGCTGTTCATTTGATAGGATTCTAGCCCTTCATTTAGAGAAAACTGTGCTTCTCCAATTCACATTGTTTGAACCATGGCCTCTCTTCTATACCTATTGTTTATTTTGTCTTTTTGTGTTGTGCGTAACAGGTGTTTCTTTCATACAGCCAAGGCAGCAAGGCAAGGGCTCCTTTATGGCAGATCTCTTGAGACTTTGATTAAACTCTTCTTTGTGATAATAATGCCACTGCCTTTAATTGAATTGCACATGTAATCTGTATTTGCACAAATGCCCTCCATCTCTCTGCCCTCATTGCTGAAGTCTCTCTCTCTTTCGGGACACGTATGTTTGCCTTTTCCCCTGTCTTTCGCCACAGACACGATTCCTTTTTACTTCCCAATACTGCACTCCCACCAGAGCCTGGATGCAGCCATGGGAATGGTTTAAAAAGAGCAATATGTTTCTGCAAAAAGAACTCCCTTTTGTTCCAGCGTTTCCCCTTGCTGCCTCCACAGCTATCATTGCCAGACGGTTGGGAGAACCTTCCTTGGGTTTTCTGAAGGGGGAGCAAGGGGTTGGGAGCTAGGCACTTGTTCAGCACGAACTGAGCACACCTCAGTCCCATGGGTTATAGGTAGCATAGACCTTGTCTATCCTGTACATCTTTTTTCTTTCACACAGTCTCAGTTGTGTTTGAGGAGTGCCCACTGCTAACAAGCCGGGTTTCCTGGCTCAGGCATAGGGGAGGTCTGGTGAGCTGTGGCAAGTGCTTTGGTGTGTTGAGGGAGAAGGTATGTGTAAATCAGTATCTCATGGTACCAAATAGTGTAACGTACATTTAATCGCATTTCTAGTTCTTGTTTAGAATGGGACTTCCATACTCTCCGGTATGATCCTCTTGACTCTCTAGTTGTTAGGACATTTCCAGAGAAGCAATGCACACTAAAAAGGGGCAAGAGGCTGGTACCATGTTTCTTAGTAGCTCAGTTGGCCCATGCTGTTCAGGTATCCTGATGGAATATGGCTCCCCTGTAATGCATTATTCTCATGCTCTTCTCTTTCTGCCAGGACATTTATTGGTTAGAAGCCCCGGGGGTGAACAGCTACAAATATGCGTTAGTCAGAAGAGATGTAATGTATGCCCTGGGAACTGTGCCAAACGATTAAGAATATAGGCGTAATGATTTACAGGGTAAGCAAAGCCTCCAGAGAACGCTACATCTGTACAGGCTGCCCTGTGAACCTGCACGAGTGGGGTAACTTGCATCATTTCAATCCCCCAGAGTTAATACATGTGTGGGGAGCTAATATGGATGGACACTTGCTTTCAGTCTGAGACCCACCTCTGCTGATGGCTTTCTGTTGTTTTGATCGGTTGTTAGAAATTCCTGACTGTCATCTACAGTGCCTCTGAGAACCCGTCTATATAAAGTGTGTTTTTCCTCCTGGTGCAGACCCATGGTAGTTAAAATGGCAGGGGTATCAGCACAGCCGAGACATGACACTAGCACTGTATCTATTTTAGTGCCCAACTTTGTGGCAGTGGCAGCATCTGTGGAAAATATGAAGATAACTGTCAGAAAGAGTGTTTGAAGGGCGTTTAATTTAGAAATGTTAACCCCTCCTCATGCTGCTATGTGCTTTATCATGCAGTAGTTAACATTGGAAGATGAGACTTTAATAATGGCATATAATATGGTTTCCTAAATTGGTTCTTTCTCTTAAAATATATTGTTTTTGTTAGTGTTTACCTACCTAGTGCAATAAATGTAGTTCAATACATTATTTGACTCAAAAGCCATGAAGTTTTATTTTATTTTTTTCTAAACATAACATAGATGGCAGGGGCCTGAAATTCCGTTCTCCTATACTAGTGTAAAACATCATAAAATCAGAGCATGAGCATTTACAGCCACTTTGTGCTGAAATAAAAATAAATCAACGAGATGCAGAAGAGACAATGATGTAACAATTTTATCAGGTTCCACACAGCTCCTGTCTGTGTTAATTTCCTTTATGTTTGAGGAACCCAAGCCACTGTTTTAATAAATAAATGCAAAAAATAGACTTTTTATTAAAAAAAAAAAAAAGAACTATTCTAAAAGCAACCATTTCTTAAGTTCAGGCATGCAAACTTAGCTCACACGCAGCTCTTGTTAGAGTATGGGGGCATTTTCTAGGAGCCTTGCACCCACATTGCTTTCAGCCGTCATCCATCTCCCCATTCCTTCAGGGAGCGCCCTTTTGTGCGAGGTTAAGCCTTCTTTCCACCAACAGGGGACTCGAGGGGGCTCCCTTGGAAGCCTGTCATTGCTGTTCTTGGATTTCACAAGACAGTGATGCTTCCTGAGACATGTATGAAGCTCACCTGCCCAGAAGGATTGCTACTCAACAGTCTGCTTTAAGACGGCTTTGCATGCGAAAGACTGATTTTCTTCGTTTTGGGACTATCGCTCAATGGAAATGTCAGAAATATGGAAGGATAAATACCAAGTTACATTAAAAAGAGAAAAAAAAGAGCTCTGAAATTATCTCCTGGCTCCATGTTTTCTGAGGTTTTGCATTAGCGGGGACGAAGTCACGGTGTGTTGACATAGTCTAATGTGCAATGACATAATACCTGGAATATGGAGACAGCGAGAGGCACAAAATCAAACTTATCTGAGTTTTCGCAGGAAAAGAAGGGATTAAACTTTGCTGGTTAAAATATGGATTTTTTTTTTTTTTAATAAAAACTATCCTAGTTCGATTGAGATAAACCTACTCAGATCTAATTCTATCCAGTCCCTGGGAAAAGTGGGCCTTAAGATGTTGAGCCTATTTGCCCAATCCCTTTTTTTAGAAATAAAGATTAGGGTAGGAAGTTTGGTCCTTATCTCTAAGGTTCTTACTGCTTCAGAAGGAAACTGAAATACTTACATGAAGGACACTTTCTTGAACTTGTGATTTGTCTTCACTCAGATTATTTCAGAAAGCTTCGGCATTGTGGATTTCCCACAATGCTTGGCTATTTTTGTTTTATATATCTTAGAGGAACTATGATAAATTGTTGTTACTGCCTATTAAATAGTAGAAAGAGATGTCAAAATACTTGACTTAAAATTCAAGTGTTACTGCATGTGCATGGAAACTGTACTCTGGAAGCATTACCCCCCTTTTCATAACTGCCTGGTGTGATTCTTCTCCACCTTTTCATCCCGTGTGGTTACTTATAGCTCTACAAAATAACATTCAATCACTATGTTTTACTGGCATTTCACACTCTATTTGCATGGATATTATTAGTAGTATGTGATCCAGATCTTATATAGTACTATCATCACTGGATGTTGTAATAGTTTTGTTTTTCTTTCCATTTCTTTTCTTTTCTTTCTTTCTTTTTTTTTTTTTTTTTAAACATCCTGTTTTTCAGACCAGGGGAATTGAGGACAGAGGGGAAGCAGCTTGCACATTGTTACGCTGTAGCTCATTGCCAGGACCAGGAACAGAACCCAGATTGTCAGTCGTCTCCCATTGGGCCACAATGCAAAATGTGAACTGAAGTGCAGTTAGCAGAGATTCAGGCCTTCTAGGTTTTTATCTTCTGTTTCATTTTTTTCCATTTTTTCTATAGAATTTCCCATTTCAGTGATAGAAATCAAACACGTGCTGTAATGGTTGTGGGGGTGAGAATGAGGTGAGAAGCACACAGAAGACAGTCCCTGTTGGTTTCAGAGTCAGGTTTGTGTTGGTGTCATTCCACTGACATCAGTAGAATTTAATACAGAAAATCTGATCTGACCCATCAGTAAAATGACAGTGAATAACTGGTAAAAAGTTTGTGAGGGTCAAATTCTGTTCTCTTCAAGGTGAGAAACCAATTTTCCTTGCATTTTTTATATTTTCTGTGTTCAATTTTTTTCTAAATCTATTCATTGTAACAAAGGCGAGACTTGGTAAGCATATATGTTTCTTTGTCAAACATCCCTTGATTCCATGAAAACTGCCTAGACAAATCATGGTGTCAGGCACTTACCAGTCATTATGCACAAACCCTCTCTTTATCTTGACCACTGTTAGGTATTTATTCCGTTCTGGCTGTGCTAAACTGTGCTAAATGTCAGTGGGATGCCTGCCCAGGTTTTTTTGTCCTGGATTGATCTGCTCCAACTTGGAGTGGTTCATTCACTGACTTTCTTTCCAGTTTCTGGATACTTAACCTGCTTTCATGCCTGTCTCGGGGCTCTGGTTACCTACAGCCAGCTTGTTGTATTTAACAGACACAAATGGCTGTGCCTCAAGACTGCTTTTCCCTTCTCTCCCCCTTCTTCTGTTTTTCATTTAATGGCTTGCTAATAATGAAGCCACAAAGGCAACAGTAGGGGCGGCGTAAACACATGCTTACCTATGGGAGAGTTGGTGATGTTTTAGAATTAAAAAACAAAACAGGATTATTATGATAATAAAAGCCAAGGCAGGTGCTGGGCACTTTGTTTATTCGCTGATTAAAACAGTCACAGTGTGACATCTTTTTATATAATAAACTAAAGAGGGTGGTGGATTATTGCATTGCCAAGGCTTTGACTATCCCTTAACAGAAAATATTTGAGAAGGACCATGTGATTTTAAGGGTCACTGTGTATCACTGCATGCCGGGAATATACCTGTTTTGCAGGGTGGTGGGCAGGGAGTCCGATATTGAAAAGAATTAGTCAGCTGCCAGAGCATTCATTTTCTCCTAATTTGGCATAGTCCCTTGTGAAGTCCCCAAGAAACGAGAGGGGGGACTGTCTAAACCTGTGCCTCTGCCATTGAATAGGATGTCAAGCAGTGGAGGCAAGACATATGTTGCCCTCCTTGTTTCTACCGTCTCTGTAACAAGATGCCCAGCTTCTGTTAGGCGATTGTGAGCCCTTATCCTTTCTTAAACCAATATTAAGGTGTTTTGGATTGAGTTTTAAAAATCCTTAATCCTGTTCATCATCTTCTGAACATATTGTGCTCGTATTTTCATAAAAATGCTCTTCTAGATTTGGTCCCCCCCTTCTTTTTTTTTAATAAAAGGAATCAGTTTTATCAAGCTCATTTTTCATATTGAAGTTACTTCATATCAGGCAGAATTGTATTTTCTGGAAATAGCAAACAGATTTTAGCCATCAGTGTCCTCATTTTCTGTCCTTCAGGCTGTTTACACTTGCAGAAAGTTCTTGGCGTAACAAAGTTTGCTATGTCGGGAGTTCCACCTTTACACTTTCACATGCATGTCATAAGAATTCTCTCCATTCTGCAATTAACAGTTTCTTCTCATGCCTGATGCTCTAAATCTGCAAGTGCAGTACCCAGATACTTTTTTCTTTGTCAGTCTGCTTCAGGCTAAATGTTTAGACTGCCACTCCGAGTTAATTAAACACCTATTTGAAGTTAAGCTGTTGAATGGCAAATAAAATAATACAGTTGTTCCAGCCCTATTCAATGATTATTGAGCTTGACACAATACTTTCTGCTTTGTCCTGTTCTACTTTTCCGTCTCCCTTTCTGCTTCATGTGCTGCTTTTCTAGATAGGGATGTGATATTTGACAGACAAGAAACTACCTTTTAGCAAGGGGCATTAGCTGATGTTTCAGGAAGTATGCATGCAGAGATAATGCTGATAGTCCTTTTCAAAGTTCTAAACTTTGAAAGTGAAACAAACATAGCCCTCTTATGAGAAGCAAGTAATTTCATCTCTACGTATTCCAACTAAAAATATTGTTATTGATCAGAAAAGGCAGCCCTAAATCCAGATAAAACTGCTAAACTTCTGGAATGAAAGAATATAGTGGGCTCTGCCTTTTTTCCCTCTTTGCTTCCAGTTTCCACAGTTGCTGTAGTCTCCTGCTGCCGTGGGAAATAGGTGTTCATAGGGTAGGCAGGTCTCTTTTCACAAGATGGTTGTGCCTATCTTGCTTCCTGTAGAAGTATCAGGTTTTCTTAGGGTAAAAATGCATTTCACTGAATTTGTGCAGGAAACTGAGGGATTTAATATTTGTTTTAAAATGGGGTGGTAAGCAGGCTAAGGCATGAAAACGTACTGTATTGATAAAATTTTTCATTTAAACTGTTATTTTTACTGAAATTTGGATTTTTATGTATAAGCATCTTACGCATGAAGTCTTAGAAAACGAGGAGTTATTACAGCAACGTCTTTGTCTTTAGCAGGTGTTGTTTTGGGAGAATAAATTTCGATAAGTGGTCAGTACAGAAGCCTCTGGGAGTTTGTTAAAGTTTGTTACTTTCTTTAACCTCCTTTGCATACTCTTTGCCTTCCCCTGCATATACACATACAAACATAATTCTCTGCTATCCGGAGTTCACTTATGCTACCTTACAACATATGCCGATTTTACTTAGCAGCCTCGTATACTATGAGAGGGATGAAAGTGCTCTTGGGCTTCAGAGGACATACAGGATCAGAATTAATTTGTTGTTCGGTTGGTGTCAGAAACAGCTAGACATATGAAAGAAATTGGGACCTTCTTAGACTGCCTGTTTGATTTTAGAGGAGACTTCGATGTTTACTCAAATTTCCAGCCTTCCAAGATTCACTCATGAGGGCTTTATTCGTACTAGTCACTACAAAAAAGCCTGTCACCAGCATAATGCAGTTTGCTTCAGCTGGGCTGAAGATCTGTGTTAAACATCTTTTATGCGTGCATGTAGAAGTCAGCATTGACAATTCAGCAAACTACTAGGACAGAATTGATTTTAATTGTAATCATTTTCAGAGTGTAACAAATGCAGTTTGCTTAGTCTTTTCTTAGCTTGTAGCATACTGAAACTATGATTGGTTTTGGATCACATCTTTCTTGGGCATGATAGTGCTGCTGAATGCCTTCCTTGCAGAGTTTATTTCCATTGCAGAGGACTGGAAGAGGTGTGAATGATGTGAGGAAGGCAAGAATAGTAGAAAGACTAATGTTTGTAGCTTCTTTATCCACTGAATCCTGCAGGGAAAGTGTCTTCTTTTAATACTACTGCTACTACTATATGATCTAATTCAGTTTATTTTTGTACTGCTTCAGACAAGCTTTCAGCCAGCTATCCTGAACAATTCTCCTTAGAAATGCAGGGGAGCTGGCTTTAAATTAAAGTGTACTAATTTGGATGTGGATTTTGGATAAGTGCTTGCAGGTACACCCCAAAACCAATACCTCAAGAGAATGAATTTCATAGGGTCCTGGGCAGGAGAACCCCAATTCTCTTCAAGTGTGTGTGTGCACATGCACACAACTCTGCAAAGGCAAAACCATTTTTAACTTCCCAGGACATCTTTGGACATCAGTGTTACCTTCATTGTACATAGGGGAAGGTGAAATGTGGAGGAGTTAATCATCTTGTTTAAAATAATACATATAAACCTGATTCTTACAGCTAAGCAAAACAAGGCATGTCTTTCCTTAGGCATGCCCAACAGTAAGATCTAAATAATCTCTGAAGGAGCTATTTTACTTAAACAAAGGCTGTCATTCTTTTTTATTTTTTGTCAAGAATATGATCGTAGCAGGAGGAGATGGGGTAAGGGTAAGAAAGCATAATGCAGCAAAATATAGGAGAATTCCTTCTCTTTTATTAGTTGCATAATTTCTTTTTAATGACAGTGTAAAGAATTGATATATCTTCCCTTTTTTCCTTGAAATATACAAGATGGTTTAGATGTTCTTTAATATTATCGTAATCCTATCCACGCCCAAGATATTGTTTACAGCACATTATATTCTCTATAGAATCTCAGACCTTCTGAACTCTTAATTACTCAATGAGATTTAGATTTAAACCAATAGGCTTGTGTACTGGATAAGATACCAGTTTAGTTCTGCCCTAACTCTATAATCAAAGCAGAAAATGAATCTAAAAAGTTTATATGGTACAGAGTTTATCTGGATGTTGACCTGTGTCCTTCATCAAAAGTAGATGGTCTCTGTAGACAGTTAGCTGTCAAGCTTCAATATAGGACACAAGTCTGGAATACCAGGTGTTTCTCCATGGCCAGCAAGTAAGAAAGGTGATAAATTAGTTGTGATTGAAGTGCCTTAATCTCTAGCTAGAAGTAACATCAATCTTAGACAGACACTAACCTCAAATGAACTCATTAGCTCTCCTCCCAAAGCCTCTCTGCTTCCTCTATTCTTTATTATTGGTGGCAACAGCATCTTCCTCCCTATCAAGCAGATTTATATTCCAAGAAACCAGTTTGCTCCTCCTTCTCCAACATCCTCCTTTCCCAAATCTTCCTGATTATTTTGGTATGTCATTTCTAAAATCCAGCTTTTTTTTCTTTTTCTTACACCTAGAACTTTCAACCATATCTTTGTCAGTTTTATGACTTGATTGCTGAATCTTCTGCTGTCACTACACTTCTGTTGTCTCCTTGCTTCCCTGGCAAGACATTCACCTAACACTGACCATCATCCCTTCACTTCTGTGGATCTTATTGCATCCAACTCCTTCCTTCAGCCTAGGCGTTAGCTCCTTGTTTTCTGTAACATCAAATTAAGGTTGTGTTCTTCCTCCAAGGGTCTTCACAGATCTGACACTTGTATTTTTTCTCTTACAGTTCATTCTGATTGTGTTCTGTTCTGCAGGTGATGCTCACCCCCTTGTTTTGTTTGTTCACTTTTCCTATCCTGTCCTACACTTTATTCCAAAATGCCCCAAATGTGTAGAATATCATTTTCAAAATGGTCTGAGCATCTGTATTACCCTAATTATTCCTCACATGTTGATGCTGCTGTTACCTGCAGGCAATTAGCAAATCCTCGAAATCTAGACTGGAGCCAAGCACAGCAACCTAAATAATCTTGGTATACATTTACTCCTTTCTGCCTTACTATGTTTCACACTTGTGGTATCTTGTCTTAAAAAAAAAAAAAAAAAAAAAAGATATAAGCATGTGCAGGACTCTGATCATGCACAGTCAGATGTTGGACTTCTGGAATCCCTTGAACTTGTTTCTCACAATAGAACTAATGAATGACAGCAATAGAAAGATTCACTTAACACTCTTACTTCACCCTCTGAATTTACCTGGATTCTGAGACCTGTTGTGTTTTCATGTGACAGAGCCTTGTGTGGCTTGTATGGAGCATCAGTGTAATCATGATAGTCAGCTCCAACCAATTAATTGCTCCCTTGTTGCATGAGTCCCTAAAGTTCTTCCTGAAGTTCAGTTGTCAAAATGAACTCTGTCTACCTACCACGGATCAATCTGTCCATGCATGTTAAAGGTTTTTGACGTTCTTAAGAATGAGGATGGCTGTGAAATACATACCCAAATTTGATTTCACAGCATCAGTTTCTCTCTGCTTCTTAATGTCTACTCAGTAGACTTTAAGTTGCTACTAGTGCCAGGACTCAGGGGTGCTGGGGAGCAAAGGAAGCTTCCTGAATCAGAGAAGATATGATAAATTTATTTGTCCCTTTCCCATTCAGTATGGGCCTCACCGAAAGTGCGCTTTGAATTGTAGTCTGTATCATGCACAGTATTCATTCCCCTTATGCCACAGAAAGCAAATAGTGGTAAAAGGCAAGCTGCAATAAAACCAAAAAAGCACCTGGTGTTATCTGTTCCCTCTTGGGAACTCCTGCCGCTTTCAGTACATTTGTGTGCAGCTGAGTAAAAGAAAGGTAGCAGTGGGATTATTAGTGAAGAGAGGAGCTTAGGAGAGACATGAAAAGGGGAGCAGTTCTTATTCTGGTTCCCTTTTTTCCCATGCAGTTAAAAAGAGAGAATCGTTTAAACATGCTTCTGTCAAACTCCTTTCATTGGTCTCTTTTTCTCAGCAAAGTTACCAGTGGTTTCATTCATAAGATGATCTTGAAGGTTGTTTCACTGTCACTGGGATATAGTTAAAGTATTTTGTAAAGGGTACCACTCAAGTGTAAAGATGCCTGGTAGGAAAAATAAGGCCCTTGCAGAAAAAGAGCAGCAGCCCATCAGATCTTGCTTTTTCAAACCAGGCAGGTTTCCCCATGGAAGGATTAATTACAGGCAGGTTTGGAAGACAGCCTTGCTGTGTTTTTTTTCTCCTAACATTAGAAAAGATAAAGGGGGTGATTAGTGTGCACAAAGCCTCTGATCAAACCAGCACTGAGGTTTGCGACAGGAGGTTCAAACACTTTATGGATCACTGGTGCTGACAGGTAGATCACACAAGCCTTAAACAGATGTTTAGTGAGAAGATGAATGTGTGAGATCTCAAACATGCAGGGCTCCTGTGCCTGGCCATAATAGCTTGTGAAGCATTAAAAAACCTTCCTTCTCTCTCTCTCTTTTTTTTTTTTATTAAGCTGTCCCCCTAAAAAGGAGAAAAGGAAAGTACTAACAAGCTTGCATTAAATTTTGGATATATATATATTTTAATTTAAATTAAGTATGGCCAGGATCTTAAAATTGTTAAACTTTTTCTTTAGGAAATGAAGCCTGTTCTTTTGGAATGTATGACCACAATTTGCCCTCTCTATAAAACTGTTGCTGTGAGCCAATGAGTGTGCCTGCTCTAACGAGATGTATATGAGATGCTCAATTGGAAAAGAGATATGTTCAAATTAAAATACAAAGGTCTTTGTACCAGAAAGCTTTAGAGACAGGGTGCTTTTTATCAGATATGTATACCCTGTAGGATACACTACATCAGCACAATGACTTGAAAATAGTCATTACTTAAGGCTTGTCGAGCAACCTGTACTTACTAGACCTCTCTGAAACATTCTGAGTTGTTGATGTAAATGGAGGAAAATCTTGCATCAGTGCCATTTATTACGAAAATTTAGAAGTTCTGGGCATGATTTTTAGTATCTTCTCTAGAGAAATTATCTTTAGCTTTCTGCTTTGTACTTTGTAATCACAGAATCCTCTCATTTAGAGGTGAAAATGTCCTGTGTGTGGGACAAGTGGAGACCCTCCCTATCTAGCAATATATTAAGACCTTGGCAGAATGTCTGATGAATGTCAGACACCTGGAGGGATCTATTCAATTTAGAAATGGGCTCAAGCCAAAAAATTCAGAACCCGGTCTCAGATTTGAACACTCTGGAGTTCAAGGATTTTCAGATAAACGGTTTAAACCACTCCGTATAAATGATCAAATTACAGAGTTTGGTCTGGGCATGGATTGTAAGAACCCCCAAAATCTAAGAATATTCTTTAGGGTTTGATTTAGTTGGTCTGGAAAGCCCTGATCCAGGGTTTGAAATCTTTGCCATCAACCTTGAAAGCAATTGGTTCATAAGTGTTTTTTTCCTTATTTTTCTCACATTTACTGGGTTTTAGTTCTTTTTAAAGAAATGCAAAAGAAAAGGTGTTTGTAAGCAACTTCCCGAATTATTTTTTGCCATCCATGAGTGTAGGGCTGCCTGTTTGAATGTTTCCAAGAAAGTATTGTTCTTATGTGACAACAGGTCAGAAAGACTCTGCATTAATTACACTAACATATGGTTATTAACAGATTCTAGCTCAGGGAGCAATACTTTACAATGTTATCTTCCACATAGTCAGATGTTAGCCATATTGTCAGTGCTGGCAGCTATTGTTTCACTCATTTACTTCACAGAGCTAATTACTCCCTAATAATAACTTTACCTTGGAGTTTTTCACTTGCTTGTGCCAGCAAACCTGTTCACACTACATATGCTAATTATTGGCACTTATTCATTATGTTAAGATAGCTTTAAGTTCAAGCTGTGCAGCCTGGCTTTCGGTATGGAGCCAGCTGGCTGCAAAGTTCCACCTTTTTTTTTCCCTTTTTTTTTTTTTAACTAAAGTCATTAAAAGTTTTAATATGGGCCTATCTCGTTCTCTTTACAGGATTCAGTCTTTCAGGAATTCAGACACATAGTTGGTTACTCATGGACAAGTGCAAGTTTATAAGGAGTTCCTAGCTTTCTTAAATTATTTCTCAGAGCTTGCACTGAGGTCTTTTCTGTTAAGAGGGTTGTAAATTCATTGGTAATTTAAGCTGTAAGATCATTTGCCAGAATGGCTATTCATTTTCCCCCTTCCCCCACGCAGTTCTTGCTCTTTGCCTACTTCATCACTCCCTATGCTTTTTCACTGGGAGTCTTAAGGTCTTTTCAGTGTCTGGTGGGGATGCTCTTGGTTGATTTTGTTTCTCTGTGCTCTCAGTGTCCAAGGGCCTAAACCTTCAATGAGCTTTGTATGGAGGGATTCACTGATTTGTCCTCGGCTCAACATAAGTACAGCAAATCAGATCATTCAGATTTGCAGCCTAAAACAGACAAATTTCATGGGATTCAGTCTGTTACATCTTTCCAGAATTCTCAGTGATCCTTTTTCACACTCTAGAATAGTGCATATTCTCATAAAACCCAGAGCAATGTGTTGTCTTCTAAAGATAAAATACTGTCATTTGCATGAAGAGTTTTATGAATACCAACTGAACATCTACATTTGAATCAAGGACAATTGATTGCTGCTGGTTGATGTTGTATATACAGCATGGGATGTTACAGAACTGACTTTCAGCTGTGACTCCTTAGAGTCCTGTGTCAGATCCTCGTCTAGTGTAAATCAGCATAAGTACATTTCCACTATCTGGTGAACTGGTTTTACATTTTATGAAGTTCTTAAATGGTTTTTATCCAAGATAAGGTGAACCTTTGTGAAACCCTATTCGTTTTTATCAGTAGAAAGAGGTGACTGAAATTTTCAGTCACATTTCATATGTAAGAATTCAGTCCCTATTGAAAAAAAGGTCTATTTCTGCCTCCCCATGAGCGAAAAGCTTTGAATTCTATAAGCTTTTGAGCTACCCTGACATTACAAATAAAAGGTTTATTTTGAGTTGCGGTCAAGCTAACTTTATTTAAAAAATGCATGCAGAAAGCTGCTGTTTGACCATCTTATCTTATTGGTGTCCACATGACATACATTAGAATTTTTAAAAATACTGTTTCCCACAACATCCTGTGCATTGTTTTACAGCCTCAGAGCGACAGATTGGATTCCTTTCTGTGTTACTGCAGTTCTGCCTCAGTACAATCCCAGTGATATCAATAAATTGTTTGAATACAATTCTTAATGAAACTGAAGTAAGCAGACTTCTAGTTAATCCATAATAACTGATCTTTACAGACCTTTTTACTTCTGGTATTTCTTAGGCTAAAAAAGTATGAGTATTGGTTAGTAAAAATATTATAATTTTAATCATATATTATAATGTCTAGTCTTCACTATACAAAGGTCAGAGTTTGGGATGGGGGGAGTTTATCCTGTCCTGAAGCAATTCAGAGCTATGAAGACAAATGATACACAAAAGGTGGAATAGGAAGTACTCCAAATTCTGCTCCTGGCACACTGCTTGTACTGTCAGAGGCTGCATTATATAAAGTAAAGCATGTAGAGTAAATCTAGCAGTGGTCCACACTAGGTCAGAGATGGGCTTTCAGTTGGAAAGAAACCACAAATGAGTTCTAAAAAGCTGATTCTCAGCAGTGACCTTGGAGATGACTGTTTGGTGCACCATCAGGTGAGCTTCCAGCTCACTTGAAACAAGAAGAGTATGGGGTGTTGTATCTGCTAAACAGATCATATGGAAATCAAAAAATCTCATTTTGGTTAGAGAAGGTTTGAACCAAAACCTTCAACCTGTGGTACAGCTTGCATAGGAGTGGCCTTTCACCTGTTTTTATGAAAGGCTGAACCTAAATGCCAAATCTGAATTCATTCTAGAGATTTGGACAGGGACTTGAACTTTGCCTTTTAGACGTGTATCTAAAGAAAGCCTGGTATCACTGTTATCGCTGCGCAGACACCGCTCGGTTACTACCTTGGTGGCCTTTTGCTTTCTTGATAGACTTAAAACATTACCGAAATAGCTGTACCACCGAGCAACAAAATATTAATATTTTATGTGAGGAACTGAAGTGGGGCATGGCTGCAGAGCCTGTGTTGGGAAGCTCTTGTAGCATTGCAGGGCTGTGGCTGGGAACCCTAGTTTTAAGAACAACAATGTAAAAGGGAACGTGGAGAGCCTGTGTGGATGGTTAGATTGATATTCAAGTTAGTTTTCCAGGATTAGACATGGTATTTCAAGCCAGATAAATGAAGACGGGGGAAAGCCAATCATTCTTGCTTTTCCTTCCTAACTGCGATGTGCCTAAATTGAAACTTACTTTTCTATACCTTTTCCGTAACTAGAAGTTTGAAAACTAGTTGTTGAATCCACTGAAGGGGAAAGTAGATGTCTAAATGGAAATTTCTGGAGGTAATGTTAGTATTGATGTCCATCTGACCTGGGGGTGTGAGAAAAAGAGGAAGGTTGCAGGTTATTTTACCAGGTGCTTTTATGTCTGATGAGGTGGGGACTATCTATCAGAGCCGATAAGGAGAGACAAGAATAAAATTGACTTGTTTGCAATTAAGGAAAGCTTCACCCAGCAAAAATGCGGTGACAAAACTCTTAGGAACCTGTTTATATTTTTAAGGCAGTTTCCTCAAGGAAAACCATGAGAGAACACTTTATCTTTTTTTTNTTTTTTTTTAAGTTAAAACTTAGTTCCTCATCAGATATTTTTTGGCACTCCTTAAAATTTACTGGAGCCTGATGGGCTGTTCTGACGTTCTTAATGCACCTGAGAGTAACTTCCCAAACATGCCTTTCCGTATGCTAGATCTTGCCAAGATCTTCTGGATAAACCTCATTTGAAGTTTCTAGGACACAGCAATGTGGCTTAAAGGAGCCCTAGAAGTACTTTCAAAATATGATTAGCACCTATTTCTAAGTCCCGTATCACAAAAAGATCTTGGCCAAATCTCCTGTAATTCAGCTAGAAGTATGTTCTTTGACAGCCGACCACCTGTGAAGACTGTGGAGGATAAATGACCTCTCATGAGGTTGGGGAACCAGTCAGAAAATATCTAATCTAGGCATTTATCTGTGCTTTGAACCATGTACTTTGAATTCTTGGGTCTACAACAGAAAGCCAATCTCGGTCTGAACTGTGGACGGCCTATCTGTATTCTCATACATAAGGCATGTGAGACTGATACAGTAGGGAGGGTTTATTGACATGTTTAGGAGAGGTGTGCTGCTTGCCACTTGTGTGTTATGCATGGTATCCTCAGCTAATAGCAGTAAAACCTTTATGCTACCTTACTGTAAAGTATTACATGAGAGTCCCATATTAAAAAAAGAACACAAAACAGTTTAAGTTTTGGAGCATTTTAGAAAAGTTATTGGGTATATATTTTTGAAGCCCTCTGCCTGTAAAATTGCTTCATACCATAGGTCCAGTAAACCTACGAAACTCATCTGAGATAGCTTTTCATAAATAAGGTTATCATTGGAGTCTAATGTCTTGAGTTGTTTCAAGGCTGCACGCATGTGTTATGGGTCACATTAGGAAACTGTGAATCCTCCCCTTTTGTTCATAAAAAAAATAAAAATAAAAAATGCATGTTGTGCCTTATGGGTTACAAAATACAGAACCTCAGAATTCCCTCTGGCCTAGGACTGAGCATGGATAATACTGCAGCTCAGTAGCGTTACATGGAAGGCTGGGAGGGAAAAGGTGTATGTCCGTCTATTGGCTGTAGAGAAAATGTGCTTCTGAGAGATTTGGGGTTATACAATTCTGTCCCTGTTCAGACAGGAGAGTGTGTACTGCGCAAGTGAAGCTGTCAGAGGTGTGTGATAAATACTGTTTGCATTCTGTTTTAATTTTCCCGTGGGTATCACCATCTCTTGCGTGGTGCATGCCTGTATGCTTGCATATGTGTGTGGACTCCTGTGCGGGGGGCATCTGTTTCGTGGGTACTGTGTGTATATATATGTGTAAATATCAGTACATGTGCACATACACACACATTTACATTTTAAAATAAATACCAGAAATGCGATTTATAGATAGCTTCCATCATTTGCTTGTGCGGTGTGTGAGACGTGTGCACTCACATCTACTGGAAAAATGTGTGTGTTTATAGTTCTCTGTGGGCACAGATGATGCGTGTGTGTGTACAGACAGACAAACATACACTCACACTGCAGTGCATTAGATGCACTTAGATCTATAGGACTCACTATTGACTTTAATTAGAATATCAGCATAGACTTCTTGTAAAAGACAACTTAGTTATTTTTTCTTTTCTTTTCTTCTGAATACATATTTAAAGTATTTCTGGTCTGAAATGAGAGGTAATGGAGTTTTATTCCAGTGGTTGAGTCTGAGGGAGGTTAAGTCCCTGGAAAAATCAAGGTGTGCAGCCAGATCAACCTGTGGGTGTGCTCTACTGGTCCTTCCCTGGCACTCTGTCTTTTCAAGCCATGACAGATACTGTCAGATCGTTCTCTTGAATATATGCTGTTCCAGGAGAGTGCCAAACTACAGCAGTTCTTAAAAAAGGCTTCTAAGCAAAACGTAGGCACCCGACATTAAAATAAAGGTATCAAAACCATTTGATTAACTGAAGATGCTTCTTCATGATTACTTAATAACATGATGGGAGTTTGAAGCTTGTCATTAATATTGTCATTTGTCTAAAAAATACCTTCTAAGTGCTGCTTGGCACCGGGGTGACTAAGCACTGCATTATCGTCTGCGCCAGGGTCTGTCTCAGCGCATCGTTCCATTTGGTGCATCAGGACGTTCTGCCATGCAGCCCTCGAGGACCCTAGGAAAGACATTTGCAGGCAGGGACGAGAAATAAGCACAGCCTCAGTGTAATTGCAGCCAGGCGCTTCCACCGGAGGAGTGGCTGTGCGTGGCATCGGAGTGTCCAGCTGTTCTGGGGAGGATTACGAGGGCTTTAATGGAGAGCACAGATGGAATCAGTACTATTGTCCAGAGTATTCTGGGGCAGAGGCTAAAATGTGAAGGATGATCAGTAGAGAGCTGATTGGAAAGAAAAAAAGAAAAAAGTAAGAAAGAAAGAAGGGGGAAAAAATCCCCTTGTTCTCTAAACAGCAAAGGGATTGATGCTGTCCAATGGTGAGGGTGCACAGGAAATAGTTCCCAAAGCTTCCTTTCATGGTTAGCAGGCATTGTAAAGATGGCACAGGTCATGTGCTGTGTGCAGCTGTTTAGAGGTTCTTACAGAACTGTTAGAGACTTAGCAAGGCCCATTATTCAAGGCTCTAAGGCAGTTTTACTGGATATGGACTACTGCAATTGTATAAGCTCTCCATTGTGTGAGTACTAATTTAGAGTGCTACCATAAGCCAGCCATACAATCCACGCTTCCCATGAATGAATGAGTCATCTTGATGAAAAGGCTCAGAGCACACAGCTCTGACTTTTAGTCTTAAAGGGACCTGATGTGCTCAGAATGGATCACATTTTAATGAACAAACTCACTGGCTAAATATTTTGGTTTTAAACTGCTAAAATAATCCTTTTCTTTTTAGGGAAGGGTATCGTACCCAAAGACTTCAGATAGGTTTTCATTTGCCTTACCACATGCTAGACGTATTTGTAATTACTGATTTGTTATGGGATATTAAAGTGTTACTAATAAGCTCATGTAAACGTAACAGGTTTCAAGGCCACTCAGTAAGCCAGCAATTCATGTCCTAAATCATTCCTTTAGGTGCCAAGGAGCCCCATGATTGTTTTATTCAAAACTATTTGGCTGCAGGAATGCAGCTGTTTTTCATTAATGATGTCCATGCACGTACACAAGCAACGTGTTGTTATGTAGCACTACTGTCTGTTTAATTCCTTGCCTGTGGAGAATATGAGAGTACTATTAGGACTTCTAATGAAGTTGCACTGTTGTATGGTGAAGTCATTCTCTGTAGAGTTCTTACCTGGATGACTTAGGACCAGACCCAAAAAGAGGATTTGCTCTCTGATAACAGGACTTAGGTAGCCTTTGGGAACATCTAAACTGGGGGACACGAGAGCATCCCAAGTTCATACGCACATCCTGTCCAGCCGTTATTCAGACAGTCCTTAGAAGAGCCTTCGTTCAAATATGTGACCTGAAGCTTTGGGGACATCTAAACTTTCACAGCACCTGCTGATTTGATCTGAAAGTTTTCCATAGTTTTCCTTCTGTGCCTGCCCTGGAACTGCTCCAGTCTAAACACCTAAATGCTTAGCTCCTTCCTGAGGCTCATCAGTCCAGAAACAAGGCAGAGCAATGTTGGCATCACCTGGAAGGCTCAGCCAACAAGCATGGTGCCTGAAGCACATGACAGGATCAGAAAATGTAGCTGCTTCCTTTCTAACATGCAGTAGTTAACAGAAGGGGTAGTCCTTGCTTTTTTTTTGTGCAGTAGCCTCGTGAAAGCTTAGCAATCGCCCAAGAAATGGAAAGAACTGGAGTGGGGCTTCTCTTTCTTTAATGCAGCTCACATGGTGTCTCCCACATCTTGGGAGAGAACTCTTAAATCCGGAGTTAGTTTGAGGACGAGCTCTTTCTCCACGTTTGCTGAAACTGGGTTTCATGCAGAAAGAGACATACTGTTCATGTCATAAATGGAGCAAAAAAGAGATATCACAGTTCAGTATCGAACTGATGATGACATTTGAGCCTGTGTTCTGTTCCATAGATGCCTAGTCGTGTTTTTTGTTTGTTTGTTTGTTTTTTAATTAATGCGTTTGTTTGTTTTTTCAATTAAGTTTTTTCTGCTGACTGCCATTGGGGTCAATTTTGTATTGACTTCAGCAGAGCGAGGATTGGTCCTACAGGTCAAATTTTGCCCTTTAGAAAATAATTCTTATTACAAAGTCCCTTTTCTGAGCTGAATACTATTTAAAAGCTAAAGGCATTTAAAAAATCAAATATAACTTTATGTTTTCATCATGTTTACTGCTGGTTTCCTCCTTGATCTCTCTTAGCATCAAATTAAGTTTATTGAGTCAGCTTTGTTTAATTGGTTTAATTTTACTTGTTCAGCAGCATTGCCAAGGTTGTACTTTTCAGATTCACAGCTCTGAGTGAAAATATTCCCTGTGACTGGCAAAAGGAAACAAAAGTAGAAGAAACATTATTAAAATGTTTATATTTTCTTAGGTAAAATGCTTCTGGAACTGAAATTTGGAGCAGAAAACATGTAAGGAACCTGACAATTAACTAGCTTAAATCTGTTCTTATTGAAGGGTCAGAACTATCATTTGTTTTATTGCAAGTCGGGTCTACCACACCAAGCATGTCAAATATTAGTGCCTAAATTAAAAAAAAAATGCCCACTCACAGCAAACATTTGCACAGTTGTTTATCTGACAAAAATAGTGGGGGTTTCAAATAAATCTTCACATCTTAGTCATGCCAGTGAGTGAGTGAAAACTATTCAAGGGCTTTTCCTGCTCTCCCTTCAACCTAACTCAGTAGCATCAAGTACTGTCATGTCTTGTGACATGAACAGAGCCATGAGGATCATCACGTCCCACAGTTATGTGCCTGTCTCATACTAGTAAGAAGTAATATTGCTGATTTGCATCAGTGAACCTGAGCAGGAAGCCCGTGATTTTCAGTTGCACCAAATGTCCAGCCCCAGAAACTGTGTTCTGGACTAAAACTTTGTTCTCCGTCTTAAATTGTGCTTAAAGAGAACTCAGCCAACAGTGTTTCAGTATAAACAGTAATAGGAATAAATCAATTGATCAGAAAATTCCTTTTATTGTTAAAGAGGAGTGGATGGAACTTAAAAATGAATTCTGAATGGCCATGGTATATGCCTAGAAGAAGAAAGGAGATGGATAACATCACTGTGGTATTTTCGGAGCTTTTTACAGTGCTCTGTTATATCCCTCTCTCCCAGACGCATCGCATCTACCTTTCTCTTTAGTATGCAAATGCACAATTAAAAGCATTCAACAGATAGAGATGAGTAAGCTAATAAAGTGTGCTGCTAGTAATTTATTTTCATTAACTGGGAGTGTGTGGAAGTACCCCAAAGAGCGAAGTGATGCTGGAAAGTTGTAATAGATATGAATCTACTAACTGCCTTTATGTAAGACAATAGATGTTGTGAATATTCGGCTTCCTCTCCAGGCAGTGAGCTAGTACGGTTAACCAAAATTGTTGAGTAATTGTTCTGTGGTTGAGAACAAAATGCTGAATTAAACTGTTCCCAGCACAATAATTGTGTGATTACAGCATTTATGTTGCTGGCCAAAAGAACAGTCATTAGGTTTGGAAGACTTACCAAAACCACAGGCTCAAAAAAAAAAAATGCAAATCACATGTAAATTGTCCTGTAATACCTACGGTGGCTTAAAAATTGAACTAGGAGTATGGTATGTGTATATTTAAAGGCAGGCAAGCCAGAAAAAATGATTGTACGTTCAAGAACTACTTCAGGCTAGGAAGAAAATAGCCAAAGATTATTCATTTTCATTCTGTTGTACTTTCCCCCCTCTTGTGAGATCCTGCACTTCATATATTATGCGTGTATTCTGCTTTGTGAATGCTGTTATATTTTTCCCCACTGCATACCAATCAGATATTGTCTGGGAGTTGTAAGGTAGGTTGGACTCCCACACCTAACTAAATCTTGGGCCAAGCCGATTCAAAGAGCAATATACAAGGAAGGCAGGCAGCAAGTGTTTATCTGATTGCTGTAATCCACCAGTAAAATTAAAAATTGATTTATGATGATAGGCGCTCTTGTGAGGTAGATGATTTTCTTCTCCATTGCATGGTCCATATCTAGAAGTGCCAAAGAAACATGTACGCCTAGTCTTTTCTTTTTTTCCTCATGTTGTTTTTCCTCATATTTCTAATATTAAGGTAGAGGAGGAAGGCAAAGAGGAACTGAAGGAGACAGTGAAAAAAAAAGTCACAACACTTAGGTCAATCAAAACTTTTGTGCCTGCGATTCAGTGGAGTAACAAGCTGCAGGATTTGGATAGCTGGCTACCTGGCTGTACACAGAAATCAGATGGTCAGATGTCTGTACTCTTATCATTGTAGCTACAGTTAACTGTAGATGTATTGCTGTCAGCTTTAAACGTGTTGCTGTCCCAGAATTGTAGGCACAAGATGAGAGACTGTCTTCAGTCCTATTAAACAAAACTTCTGAAAAACATTTTCATATGAGGATTTTGGCAATGAGGAAAAAAAGTATCAGGACATGAAAGTAAGAGTGGATACATATATATTTACATATTCTTTCTTCTGCAACTCGAATCCATTTTACTTCTAAAATCGAACTTTTGATGGTGAAACTAAACTCTATTAAGGAACAATTCCACTGGAAAAAAGGACAGTCAGAAACAAGTCTGAACAGCTGAAAGGTGGAAAAGAAGTCTTTATTGTGTATTTCCCTGGGCAGTAATAAGAGGCTATCCAACACTAGAAATGTGTTTTCCGTAGAGGTGTCTACTAACATTTGGTCTTAGTTTTCCTGGCCATTTGTCCATCATATTTAAGTGCAGGGTTTTTTAAGACCATGCAGAAAGCAATAAAAACTCAATAGAAAATAATAATAATAATAGTAAAATGTCATCTTCAGGAGAGAATTACATTGAGTTGTAGCAACTAGTGCTCTGAAACTGATGTCACTGGAGACCAGCCATACATTGAAACATGTATCTGATTTCGTAATAATAAAAAAATGGGAAAAAGAGGGGGCATTCAAAGGACTTAATCAGTGGATTTAAGTGTAAGATTTTCTGAGCAGACCCATTTCTGCCAAAGTCTACACTGATCAGGCCATGAAGAATGTTTCTTTCCCTGTAATATATTAGATTGTATATTGTTTTATTAACTATGTCCCTCAACCTTTCAATTTAAAGGAACCAAGAGAACGTACAGACTTTTCACGTGGAATTTGTTTTCTGAGTCTTTTATATGCATTTTTTCTCTCTCTTTCTACATAGTATGATTTTAAGTGAATGACTTTGATAAGACTTTCATGTTTGTTTATACCATTGCACTATTCAGCAACTGAATAGGTTTTGAATTTCTGCCCACCACATGATATTAAATAACCCGTTTCTTGCCCACCGCCTACACATAAAAATTATTATGTTTGTTTTAATTAATGATATTCCACTTGTCAAAGAGATACTGAGTGAAAAACACATCTTGAAACCTTAAGATTTTGCTTGAAAGAATACCTCTTCCTCTTTGTATAGTAATATTACCTTAAATCATATTAAGGAAATTGGCACAAAAAAAACCCACAAACCAAAATAAGAAATAGCTGTTAAAAGGCAGAATTCTAATGATCTCCATGTTTTCTGTGCCAACCAGTTTGAGTAACGAAGATTTCTATGTTAAGGGTTATAAAAGTAGAACTGTTTTATATTATTTGCTGTTTCTTAAATATTTTACTATAACTACGTATAGAGTCATTACAAGCAATGTGTTGTGCGTGGCTCATAATGAGTGGCAGTGGAAGAGCTAAAATAGAAGGCCAGATTGTGGCGACACTGTGGTGCAAGAGCGTTAGAAGGGGAGGTATCCTGCCGTGGTGGGGATGAAGGAAGACCAGGACGAGAGATGGCCTTGCCTTTTAAGTCTTTCATGTTCCAGTGAAGTACCACAGCACACCCACTAACTTCCTATTTTATCCTTACTACTTTATAGTCCCTCGTTCCATTAAGCAGTGTTTGAACCATGAGCTGATTACTACTTTTGATTCACAGCTTTTCTCCAGGAGTGCCTTAGGGTCATTACTAAAATAACAAGTCTCTTAATGAAGGCAGCTCACTATTAAGTGGTTTAGGCCTTAGATATTGATCTATTCATGAATTTGGACTTTACCATTGTGTCAAAAATGAGGTCATGGCATTTGCCTTCATCTATACACCATTTTAAATCCAATGGTTTCCATATTAGAACAGTTCTCCCTATTTCAGAGATTAAAAAAATCCCTTTTGGAACAGTAGGCAGGAAAAAATATTACTGCAAGTTATACATTGAAATGATTTTTTACTTGGCTTTTAATATGCAGACATGGTAAAATCAACAGCAGGTAAAGGAAAGGGTGTAAAGATGGCCTTAACACAGATGCCTCTGAATAACTTTATGTGACAAAAAATACTGGTCAGCCCTATACAATGGCATAGCCTTGCTCTTGCCATCCATTTCCTCATCTTTTAGGGAAAATGCACTAAAGAAATCTTTGAATTAAATAATATAAATATTAAATATATTTTTTCTTCTGATTCTGCAAGAACATACACCAATACTTAGTAATTGAAGGGGCCCACTGTAGTGAGCAGGCTCACACCCCAAAAGCTGCGTTACTTCAGTCTACGTAAGAGCAAGAACTACAAATAGAATAAATGTTTCTTTCCTAATCTGGAAACCATCTTGGGCAGGTATATAGCCAAACATAGCCAAACATGTGTGCATCCTTTGCATGAAAATATTCACAGCAATATTTTTGGTGTTGGGATAGGTGCAAAGGCACCTCAAAAGTGCTGAAGAGGGAGCAGGGTGGGGCATTTCTCCCAGCTAGCAGGATTTATCTGTCAAAGTGGAGCCAGACTTGCTGCCTGTGATGAGGTGTAATACTGCAATTCATTTCTTTACCTGAATCCATTGACTTGCAGCATTCACAGAAGTTATTGGAAAGGCAGTTTTGGATGATTCCTCTTCCTGTCCTCCCCCATCCCTCCATCCCACACTAGTGCTGAGCCACGCTTCCCATTCCTTCTTGTTCTTATAGCGTACCCATTGATTAATAATGTTAAGATTTGCAAAGTCAACCTTGTGTCCACTAAAAAATAACCATGCGTTTACAGGAAAAATCCTCTAGATTCTGCACGCCTCTTTTGACTGTCATACCTGTCACTCCATTTCTAACAACCTGAAAAAAGAAACAGCCCCTACTTAACACAGAGCTGACACAAAACTACCTTATTTGCTCCTCACTCTTCCTCAGTAGCAATAGTTAATGCTGGACCTTCCTTCCAGAGCTCTTTTGACAGCAATCCATAATAGTGCCACACAATAAATTTTTATCTGGTAAAATGCGAACATTGGATATATCAAAGAAGGTACTTTGGAGAGAGAGAGAGAGAGCGATGGGTTAGCACACACACAGAAAACACAGCCACTCCAGTCTCTTTAAACAGAACATGGAAAATCAGAAGGAAATCATACAGGTAACTTCTGGAATGCTGATATGAACAACTGCAAGGGAAGTATACTTATCATTGCCTCTGATTCTTTATTGCATGTGCAAAAAAACAGAGTTCATTATAATTTGAATAATGGAACCAATATATAATAACTCAGCTAACTGTGAAAAGCAGTGCACATGTGCAGCTCAAGAAATTATCCTACATACTGTCTTTTAAAACACATCAGGAAATCTCACACCTGTTTTCTTTTCACTGACAAATGTTTCACTGAATAGCTTACTGCTAGAGCTATCAGCACTGGTCCAGAGCTTATTGGGAAAAGCATTAAATAAGCATCTGGGAACTGTATGCTCCATCATATGCTGTGAGGCAGCATCAGTTATTAATGTAAGCTCATAGACTTTCCAGTTTGAAGGGAGTGACTTTGCAGATAACTTGCTACATGACAGTTACATTTGGGAGCAAGTTGCTATTAGCCAGCAAATACACAAATAGAGGACAATATGCCGTATAAATCATCAGTTGTGACAGTCGCAAGTTGATGGCAGCTTTCCATTATAGTCCTGGCTTATCCTTCTAGGAAGGGTACTACCAATTAAACAAGACAACTATGTGCTTGGAAGCTGTGGCATAAGAAACAGTATTTGTGTGGATTTTAATTGAGGTGAAATAAGTCAGTCTGGCCCAAACATTGGTCATCATACCTCAAAAGCCAATTTTGTGTCCTCTGCTAACTTTAGCCTCTTCATGGAACAAATGGCTCAATCAACTAAACAATGGATCTTTTTCCTCTACAAAAAAAGAAAGAGCAAATTATTTTGAGTTTTGCTCCTGAGCTGCAACTGACTTTGATTAGAAAGGGCTCTTGAGAGAGTGTGTTTCAGCCTTCCAGTGTAGCTGTTACCTGAATTACAGTAGCTTGTTCTGAAAGTCCGGTTTTTGCTGGAGAACCCCACCCTGTGGGGTGTTGCAGAGCCTGGAGCAGCCATTCCTGCATGAGCTCTCCGGCTTTTGACTTAAAACAGCTTCATATTGGAATGAATTTCAGTGTGTCATCTTTTTATTTCAGATGGCCTCTTCCTTTTCAGTTGGGCCATTTGTGCAGATGCCTTTGTGGCAGAATTGCCCTGTGGATAACTTCCATGCTAAGTGGCACAAGCCAGAATATTCCTCATTATACGTCATCCCAAATGGGAGAAACTCACGTCACTGCTTTCCCTCCTCTGTGTGCTTTTTCTATACCAAATCAAATATAAAAGAAGTGTTCTAGAGTTATTTTTGTTACATAAATGAATAAATAATACCGCTTTTTCTTCCCTTAGAAGTGTCCAAGAGATGTTTCTTGATGCAAAAATTCCTTTTGGCTCATATCCTTCAAAGTGCTGCTGAAGGTGTTTGTCTCTCACCAGCGCATTTTGTTCTGTAGTATGAAGTGGAGGAGGGAAGCCTTTGGAAGCAAATTATTGACATGGAAACAGCTATTGTCTGTATTATTTGGCAGTTTAAGGCACTTCTCTGCACTTCAGTTAAAAGGCTAAGCATGTGTTCATTCAGTAGTACTTAAAGACTTTATGATGAGATGAATTTGAGATGGGTGCTGGTGGTGACACCTGGATTCTCTTGCAGGACTGAGCAAAGACAGAAAGTTTCCTGCCTGGAAAAGCCTCGCTTTTTAAAATGAAAAATGTTTATCTAGATCTCCGAGATGAATTTCAGTTTTCCTCAAAGTTTGTTCCTTGTGTTTTCTGTGAGCCAAGGTGCATGCACACCAGCTATTACTTGTTAAGAAGGATTGTCTCCATATTCCAGCAAACTAATAATTTTTCTACACTGTTATTCCAAATAAAGCTCTCTGTACTAGTGGAGTTAAAATAGGAGGTATTTTTTTCTGCCTAAATTGCCTTTTTTATTCTTCTTAAAAGATTGCCACTATGAGAGCATGCTTGTCTACGATCAGTACCACTGTTTGTAAACAACTGTGAACAGTGAGGTGCTACTATTGAATGACCTGGGGTGTTCAGGCAGGACGAATTTTGATAAGTACCGGTATGAATTGTGACAGCTTCTTATTCAACACAGGGAAGAGTAATGTTTAGGGCCCAAATCATCTGCTGCAGAAAAATTCTCAGGTGGAGATCAAGAAGAAACATTAATCACAAAATCCTTTGTTGGGAACCTTTGTACCACTATGTCTGGCAGAGCAGCGAGCTGTTCCTCAGCCGTAAAGGCAAAGCATGTGGTCTTCAGAGCATGGGGTAGGATGGGTGTGCTGTCTGTCTCCTCTGCGTCTCTTCTTCTTGGCATACATCTTCTATTTTTGCTTCTTATGCACTCACTAAGCACCCCATAAAAAGCTACCTCAAACTCACTGGGAGAGTGATCACTGCATTACCCGAATAGGCAGTCTCCCTGCCATATAGATTTGGGACACACTTATGTCGATTTAGGGAACTGATACAGGGAAGAGAATGAGGAGAACATTTTCTTTTCTTATTTTAAACGTCACTGTAAGGGAAAATAGCAGATTGTAGTTATATGAGGACGTATATTTTTATTTCCCTTAAGATAGACGTGGGGGGGTGTGTGAAAGAGAAAGAGGTGGCCAACACATGCTAATTAAAGAATCCAGTCCTTCAGCAGTGTGCGCCACCATGAGCCAAGTGTTTTTGGAGGAAGGGGGACTGATGCAATTAAACATGTCATTTTTGAAGGACATATTTATGTCATTGCATGGTAAATGTACATTACATTCTTTTATACACAGCAGAAGAGATACTTAACTTCTAAACAAGTTGTGGGCAAGAAGACACTCATACAACAATTTGAAGTTAAAAGAATCATTCAAGCACATCCATGGTTCTAGGAATGTAAAATTTGAACTTCTTTGAGCAGCTGACAATAATAACTCAAATTAAAATAAAAAGTAGCCACACATCTACATGAAGAAGCCATTTAGGAGATCATTTCAGCAAAGATGCTCATATAGCTCCTGAAGGGCATCTTCTAAACAGCTCAAGGGTAAAGGACTGCTCGGAGTTTTGTCAGTTTGCAGAGAAGGGAGTGTTGCTTTTTGCAGCTGTCTTATTCACACTGAGTAATTCGTTACTCCGTCACCAGTCTCACTGAAATGGATAGAATTACTTCTGAAGAACTAGAGGTGGGTGGAAGATCAGTATTCACCCCTCGGTGTAAAGTGTTATACATGGATGCCAGGAAGTGTATTGAAATATTTACCTTGGAGAGAGGAAAACTTACATAAAAGTTTATGCTAATAAACATGTAATGAGCAACTGCGGAAATGAAATTGGTATACATGTATAAGGATAAAATAAGTAAAACTAACAGCAGCTGCTATGTTAGGAGCTTAGGTCTATTGAAAGTATGGGTTTATATTACTTGGGAAATATTATGAACCCGCTGGATTAAGCAAGAATCACGTGAGGGGAAAGAAAAACTGTGAACTTTTAATTAAAGACTGTGTCAGAATGCATGGTCATAAAGGGCCAAAATAAGGTCATGCAAGCTATCCTGATGCTGGTATTTCCTAAGCGTTGAATGCCTACCTTTGCAACCTTAGTGTTTTGTCAAACTGTTTTGTATTTATAGCTGTTTATATAGTGACCCAAAGTGCACGTGGCATTTTACTGAAAATGGAGTAGAACTGCAATTGTCAAGTGTTTGCAATCTAAATTTATATAAGTCACAGCAGGAGCTAGTAACAAACAGTAGGGGTAGCTGTTAAAAACATACTGCTTAGTGCTTAGGTAGCTGTGGTAGCCATAGTATGTTCCTAAAAGTAGGTAAAAGAGCAACATTTAGGCAGAAGTAGTATACTTATAATGAAGCCGGGAATGTTGGGAATCTAGCTTTAGCTACACTGAATGCATTTCTTTGTGTGACTGCATTTGTTATGGTCAGGTCATAAAGGAAGTGCATAGATCTGTGAAGATGATGGCCTAGGCTTCCACATCTTAAATCTGTTCCAAGTTTAATAACAAATTACTTTAGCTAAGGGTAAGTCATTTAAGGGCAGCTTTTGAAAGGCACTGAAACAAGTAAAGATTCAGAGGGGCACTTCCCCAAACTGAAAATCTTTACAGGTGACTCTGGACGCCTCAGTTTCCCACTTGCACAGTAAATGCAATATTAGTAACTTGTCATGTGCTCATACTGTTTTTTTCATTGATAAGTTCTTTGGGGCTAGTCTCCTTTTTGTATTTTCAGTGACAAGTATGAAGGGTCCCTGATTTTGGTTTGGGCTCCAGGTAAAGCTTGGTTGCAATTTCTGCCTCTCCTAAAATACTTCGCTATTATGAAAGATGACTTACTGTCCTCATTATGAATAAGAGAAGCTTCTCTTTCTTGGCCTGTTTGATCTCTAGTTTATCCACTTACTTAAGGGGAATATTTCTCAAAACCTAAATGTCAAGTGGTGTGGTCTTCCTTTCTTCCTTGCAGCATGGGCTTCCCTCTTGCCCCAGATTATTTGTCAGGGATACGTGAATGAAAGTATGAATTCCTTCAGCAGTGAACTCATTGTGTAGTGTACTGTAGCTCTCATTACATTCTGTTCATTTCTTTGTTATTTTGTATATGTCAGATTCCTTTTTTGTGCATAAAGTGCATCTACAGTTTGTCGTGCAGTACAAGAGTACTTCTGGTTAATCTGGTATGTGGTGATGGCATTCAAATTGAGAGAAAGAGCAGGGATCTGTGTGTTCAGTTGACATTGGGACAATAATATGTGTAGTGAAAAAAACAGGCCCTTGCGAGATTCGATCTGCATCATCCAGACTAATACGACAGAGTAGGTAAGAAGATACAAGGTGAGATTTTAGCCCATTAAATCTATTGGGATTTTTGTGAGGGTTTAAGTTACAGTCTTTACCTTTAGGAAATTACAACAAAGAATAGATAATCATGTAGAGAGACTGGCAAGTGGACGATCTTGACAACTCTACTCATTTTTAGCTTGTTAAAGATGTATTTGTATTTTGTGTACATGTATATATCTACTAGCAGAACAAATTGAAAGGGCTGAAAATAGCTCTGATTTGTAGTCCCTTAAATTGAAATTAGAAACGACGAAATTACTGTCAAGAAAATTTTGGAAAGTATGTAACCCATGTAGCAAAGCAAAACTTTTGTGAGAGTTGTTAACTGACATAGTACTAGCTGAAAAAAAAAGAGGAAAATACCCTTTGCATAAAACTCAGAAGGAGGGCCTGTATTCTGTGCCACTTGAATCAGTTGTATCCTAGCAATTCTAGGTAATAATAATAAACATACCAAAAGTTAAAATGTGGTAGTTAAATGAGCCATAAAAATGAAGAGTAATTTGTATTGTATTGTGTCAGGTTATCGGATTAAAATAAAATCATAATTGCACTTATTTGTATTTGGGAGAAAATGAAGTGTAGCTGTTTGAGTGGTGCTACATACATTCCATCCTGGAATGAAAATCGCATTGTTTTGACTGCGTTATTTCTGTATCCATGCAAACCATCCTCATCACTCTACAGCTCTTACCTCCTTAACGCAACTGGGCTTGTGTCATTGAAATTAGTGGGTCTAAAGGCCCTGTGGAGAGTTAAAGGGGAGCAATGATTTGAAAAAAAAATGAATTGCAACAGTCAGGTTTAAGAAGAAAGGGCATTTTCCTGGTAAATGTTTTCCTAAATGGGAATTTTTCAGTGTGGTGTTTTGCTCGTGTATTTGGCAGTCACTTGGAATCAAGTGCAGACTTGTGCTACATTGTGGGCTTGGCAATGACAATTTGTGTGTGTGTGGTGCTTTAGTTATATTAGCCCTGGAGGCAGAGTTAACACTTGCAGTGGGACAAGAGTATTTGCAGTCATCAGAGAACTTTGCAGTCAGCTTCAATAACATCACTCCATTTTTTTCACTTTTTTTTTTAACATTTTTTTTGGCAGCGAAGCTCTTAGTAGAACCATCTGTCTTTCTATTAGTGTTTTTGAGTCCTGTTTTGAAGCTTCTTTGCTTGGCAAAGTCACTTTCATCCTTGGAAACCATTTAAAAAAAAGTTCTGTGGCTTTTTGCCGAAGAAGAGTACTATGCAAAAATTCCACACGGCTGTTCATTTTTGTTCTAAAAGAATACAGTTACTTTGTCTTTGTCTTAAAACAAGCAGCAAAAAAAAAAAA
>VXAA01006092.1:188710-267095 GCA_013399115.1 Anseranas semipalmata
AAAAAAAAAAAAAAAAAAAGAAGAAAAGGCAGATATTGGCCAGTTAGTTCTAGGGTGACTGGTTATAGAGAAGAAATCACATTTTACATGTTTTTTATCTCCCGCAATCCAGTTGAAGTACATATGCCTTCTAGTTAAAAGGATGAGAATAGAAAGCAGAGTACAGAAGTAACAAAAAATGGATTGAGTTCAGTGAGTGGAGCTACATCTACTCTATCTTCAGTCCCAATCTTAATCTCCCACTGCAAGAATTTCCATCAACAGCACTCTTGAACTTCATCCTTGCAAATTGTTTCAGACTATAAAGATACAGGCAGCACACACATAGGTGTTGACAGGTCCTGGCATAAATTAAGAGGTTACCATCCCAAATTTCATATCACTCTTCTGCTTTGTAACGGTGTTGGGTGAACTGAGACATCTCCTGGATCTTCAGGAGATTAAATTAAAATAAAATTAAATTAAGATACTGTACTCTAAACTATGGCAGCCAAGGAGCTGACGCAGGTTCTCTTCTGCCAGTTCTGCTACACAGGCTATAATGAAGGGAGTAATACCTTCTTATGCCTCTGGCTAAAAACACTTGTCTATCAACACCCTAATTCTCCTTGTTTCTTAAGGCTACAGACCACAAACTAATTTTTTTTGTCTTTGATACTGGATCTGTATTTCCAATGCCTCAGCTTTACAGTGCCATTACAAATCTAAGATGATCTCTTTTTAAAAATGAGTTACTCTCTACTGACTGATCTCCAGAAAATAAAAGTTTTACTTGTCAGTATGGTGTGTGTGTTTTTTTTTTTAAATTAAAACTAGCCATTTAACAGTTTAATCTAGCAAACTTTTTGTTTCTCATCTATGTGGAATACAAAGATGATGTCCAGTTCTACTAATTAAAACTTCTGACAAAACTTGGTAAAAGCAATAGTATTAGATGTTATGCCATGGCGAACTTCCAGCTTTGATGACTAATTTCTGCACGTCTTAAGTCCCCTGCAGTATCCACTTACCATATAATATTTTCCATTTCCTGGCTTACATGGTTGTGTACAGTTGCTGTGCAAAGTTGAACAGCTAACACTTTAGACATAGATGTGTTGTATTTGTGAATAAAGTGTCTCAGCTTTTTTTCTTACCATCTCAGAGACTTTGTCTTTTCACGTGTACATACAAGTGCACGTATATGGGCAGAAAAATAGCACTGACTGTGCCGTACATGACTTTTGCACACATTCTTACTTCTGTGTGCTTGGATCTTTGTGTTGGGGCTCAGTCAGGATGAAAGCTACTGTTTGAGACAAAGATATTGTTGCACAATGTGATAAAAGAGAAGAAAAGCCCACCCTGTAGTCAAAGAGAACTGAGGTTTTACAGACTGTGGGGGGAATAATTAATTGGGATATAGGTGTGCATCAGTGCAATCTTTAGATTTATTTTGGATTAATGTGATTCGTATGAAGTGCTTTGGTAATTAAGATGAGGCTGAATAGTTGATGCTACTGGAACACCCCATCATGGAGGAGCATATTCAAACCTGACTTCTCAGAGTAGAAGTGAGAGAAAGCATGTAAGCAAACATTTTCCCCTAGAAAAAATTCCACGTTTGATTTTCCCTCTCCTGTTCAGCAGGTCCAGGGTCAGCTGCCTCCATTAATGATTCCCGTATTCCCTCCAGACCAACGAACCCTAGCAGCAGCTGCTCAGCAAGGATTCCTTCTTCCTCCTGGTTTCAGCTACAAAGCGGGATGCAGTAAGTCCTGTAGACTTTTTTAGCTGGAAGTGGGTATAGGGCACAATTTCATGCCAGTCTCTATAAAAGCGTCACCTCTCTAGCCTGATGGACAAAGCCAATAACTTGCACAGACAAGTTTAAAATGCAGGAGTAGTCAGTGTTATATGAGAAAAGATTGTCAGAGATAAGTATGTGTTTCAATGTAACAGCAAAACATTTCACACCAGAAGTAGATTTGTGCACCTTCTTTCTGACAGATCTTTTTGACAAGTGAATGCTCATGACCACACAAACATACATAGATCTGAAGAGAAGCTATTTGAAACTTCCCAATAAATTTCAACACTGTTGTAAGAAAATACGTTTTTTCCTGAAGCAGCCTGCTTACTATTTGTGAACTGAGGGCCTATTCTAGTCTCTTTCTTCACACAGAACTCACATTAATCTCAACAGGGGTTCTGCACAGAGATCAAAGATAGCATATGCCTTTCAGTTTGATGGACTAACACAAACTATATTTATGAGAACCTAACACTGAAAAATATAGCGTCTACTTTTTTAATCTTTGAAAGATTTGTATTGTTCTTTACACTCCCCCGATTTATTTTGGAAATTTTATTTAAGCCTTCTATAGGATTTCATGTTCCTGTCAGCAAGATGGTAACAAATACAAGTTAAAGATTAACTGAGGATCTCCATTTCCCGGAATAGACTTAGCTAAAGCGTGAATTTCATAGTCTCATTTTCATGCATTTGTGCTTGTATAACTCCTCTGACATCAGTCTCCTACTGAGTTATCTAGGATTTGCTTGCTCTACCACACTCTGTCTCTAGTATGTGTGCTTAGCTTTATTATGTCCATGTCAGTGTATCCATCTGCATCATTGACTAACCCGTGAATTCATCGATTGTTTTGAGTTACTCAGCACTTGCCACTGCAGCAGTTTCATAAAATTAGAACGTAAAAAGATTCCTTTAGTTAAACTGGCTTAGCCCACTATTTCAGATTTCTTTCAGTTCCCGTAACATTGTAGATACAGTACTTGAATGACAACTTGAGTTGCTTTGGCCACAACTACCTTTTCCTAATACTTTACAGACGGGGACCACTACTGAAAATTACTGTTCAAAACACTTCACATCCTTCGGCAGCTGCAGTGCCAAAGCATAGGCTCATTCAGTTCTTCCAGTGATTTCACACTCATTCTTTCTCAAAAGGGAGAAGCAGTGATTCACATTACAGAATGTTTAACTGAAAGCCACACTGAATGTGATGCTACAGTAATGGTAGGCCTGGAAAAGGTCAAGAAAACACCCTATTAGATATGTCTGGCAGATTGAATCACTTCCATGTTAACGAAGTCTGATTTGGGTAGAAAGAGTTGAGGTTGTTTTTTTCATTCCTTTTACTGCATGTGCATTAACTGTAAGACAGTTGTATAGTACCTCACATCCATGAAGTACATATGACATCACGTGTTTGTGTAACCTTGAAATTGAAAAAGAAAAAAGAGCAAAGTGGCTGCTGCTCCTGGCAGTAAGGCTTGGAATTAACAGCATGCCAAGGTCTAGGACTGAGCAGAAGCCAGTGGAAAAAGACAGCTCTGTGTTTGGTGATTCCCTGGCATGTTTGACTGAATTTGACTGAGAAGCTGAGGAAAAGTGATAAGTAGTCCAAAGGATTTTTTCTTTTCACTCACAGTTTAGTGTAAACAAAAGCATATACGGATTTAGCTACACCTAGAAAGCTTGTAGCAATGAAAAAAAGTGGCTGCCTTAAAACTATAACATGTTCACATCAAGTAATGTTTTTGACAGGCCATTAAAACATATTTCTCCCACTTTTCTGTTTGCCCTTCTGTTTATCAGGCCTCTTGGCAAAGATGTGGTAGATTGTAAACCAAAGAGGTTTGGATAAAATTTTCTGAAGTACCTGAATGATTTAGGAGACTAAACCTCCATTTGAAAAGGCACTAGGATCTAAGTCTCAAGGATATTTAGAAAATATTTATACTGTGAACTTCAGTACAATCACCTATGCTAATTTGAAATGAGCTACTACCAGTGTAGCACTGCATCAGAGAACTTAGAGCAGATTGATGTGCTCAGCTTCTCAGCACATTAAAGGCCTAACTTTCACTAAGTTCACTTTTGGAGGCAAAACCTTCTTTTGAACTTCTGAAGATCCCACTACCTGCATCTTCAGCTAACTGCAATTGTGTTTTAAATTTGGCGTATATACCTTATGAAAATGGAACCTGACTCCCTTCATCTTCCCAGTCCTTTTGTAAAATCTGTCCTTTTTTCTGGACTGATAGATTTTTCAAAATTATTTTCTATGGCTGATTGATAGGAATTGTCTAGTGGGATTCTGTTACTTAATAACGTTAACAACCTGCACATAAGAACAATAAAAATGTCCATGGGACAATTCAGTTCCAGTCAGAAATAACTAAGAGCCATGAAACTTGATTGTTAGAGAAAATCAGATAGTGTTTCTCAATAAAAGAGAGATTTGAAAATTTGGGGGAAAAGGAAGGGGAGATTGCCGTGACAAATAACCTATATTTTCATAAATAATTACTGACATTGAGTACCTTGATTGTGGGTATCTGGTGGGGGACACCTTGAAAGTGACATAGTGTTTATACTGTTATGTGTCCTGTCCATTTGAAAAATAAGATCTCCAAAAGAGTATCTCAAATTAAGCAACACGTCATGTAAGGCACTCCAGATCTCTAGTCGGTTGTGCTATGTGTCACACCTCATGGCTGGGTTACCTGCCTTCTTCTGTCTGCAGGCCAAGTGGCTGAAGAGATAACTGCCTCTTGTTGCTCATCACTGTACGTCTAACTTCTGGCATACTGGCCAAGCTTCTTGGTTAAGCACTCCCCAACTTGCTTCTGTCCAAACTGGGATAGCAGTTAAAATTCTGTAAAAATTGCTTTAACTAAGCTGGCTCATTTTAATGGAAACATGTTGGGAAGCGATTAAACAAGCAGCTTGGTCACAGTGGTAACCTTTGGCAGGGAACTGTGATTGGAGATGGTGGCCTCTTCATCCAGCACAGCTGCAGCTGGAAGAGAATGTGTGATCAAGCCTTGAGGTTAGTGAAAGAGAAAAAGGACGAATACCTATTTATACTGCTGTTTTTGTCTCATTCAGCTTAGATAATGAAACCAAAGTAATTTATTCAATACTTTTTGATTTACCTGTCCATGTTAGAGCAACAGAGGTCAGATGTATGTCTCCCACTGCTTTTAGAGAGTATATGTGGTAGGATTCCTCAGCCAGTGTTTCCCAATTGAATAATAACTTAACCAGAGACTGTGGAAAGGAGGAGTACTGTTTTCTCTATGCATACTTCCTTTTCTGAAGGTTGGACTGTAGATGACACAAAAATAGTCATAACAGGTCATAGCAGGGATCTGTTTAGATTCCTGTCATAGCTAAAACCTAAAGAAGAACAGAAGAATAGGGCAAGAGTATACTGATACTTTATGCCTGTATGCTTTGACAGATTCCAGTTGTTGGGGACTCAGGGATCTTCTGATCCAGTGGTGACATCATTGTGTAAAAGCTACTCCCTTCCTTGTTGGAAAAGAGAAGTTTATCTGCTTAGCTTCCTATCTGATTGGAAATGTTCTAGAAGGCTGAAATGCTAAAGAGAATACAATAACATCAATCTCTAATATATACGCAGCAAATTATTCACTTTTCAAAATATTTTGCAATATTAGGTAAATACAGGGAGGAGGGGGTAAATATTTTCTCCATGGTTACATGGCAGGTTATGGTCTTTGGCTTCCAATTCAGTGTAGTAAATTTCCTTTTCTTTCTTTTTCTCCATAGCAGGTCATGCTTGGGAGTGGCTTGGTTTTTCATTTTGTTTTGTTTTTTTAAGCAGATGGTTTGCATTACATAAGAGACAATTTACACAAGTTGACACTTCCCCTTTTTCTCTATGGCATATTGTGTAGTGGTAAATTTGGCAGAGAAAAAGGAGGAACTTCTATTAGGATTACATTTCTATTTGAGAAAAAGATTCATGATCAGTGGTTCAAATTGATTCTTGACCTCCATATCTAGGTACAATTGCATGGTTGTGTAAAATATTAAATATTATTATTTACAGCCAAAGCATTTTTTCATGTGAGAAAAATCAGTTGAGATGATGTGATGTGGCTATATTGTCTGGGATTAGCAAGAAAAACGCTAGTTACCTACCTATTTGCTACATATATCTATTCACTATGTGCTATTTGGAATTTAAGTATTTTAATTTTTATGCAAACCTCTTTATATATTATTATATGCACGAAGTATAATATTTATATTTTTATACATTTATGTTTATCTAGTTAATATTCATACTATATAACATACATAATTATATATGTATAATAGAAATCTCTTTATAAAGAGTTGATGTTTTAAAGTGGGGTGTTAATTAAGTGACCTCTGCCATGTGCAGTCGTTAAGAGTTAACCCCAGTATCCCACGTATATTAATAGCTTGTTTTTTACCAGCAGGTGAGCTCCTTCCATTTCAGCTGATGTTGAAACCAAACAGAGCCAGATAACTGCATTTCCCAAACTGTAGCAAAGCTTCTTCCACATTTAGACTATGCAGATTGACTCAGGTCATTTAACCCTTCTCATTTTTTTCTCAGCCGGCAGTGCTTAACCCTATCATTTGTTACTACTGCTATTGCTAGTTCAGCTCTATTTGTGATACTTGCTAGATAATACACGACTCCCAGCATTTTCATGATGGTGACTGAAATGTCAGCTCTACTGCGGTCTGAGGAGCTGTTGCTGTTGACTTCACTGAAGTCAGATTTCACACCAGATGATACAGATCTGCTAGGGCCACTCTTAGAAATAATTAGAATTTATTTAGGGCTAATTAATATTTGTGAAGTGCTTTGAAAGCATAAAAACAGTGTAAGCAATAGAAGATAAGAAGTTTTCTATTGTGCCCTTGAAAAAACTGCATAGTTCCACCTCAGAGGAAGCTGCTCCTTAGTGGTAGCTAGTGTGATCCTTTTATGAATGCACATATGCGTAGGTTTGTATGTGGAACATTAAAGTAAGATCGTCTCCTATATAAGAGGTATCAAAGGGAAGGAAATAAAAACTTGTGAAAACAAAGGAGGCTGCTTCTTGGCAACTATTTGCAGAAAGGGAAGAAGGTGGTAAGCTGGGAACAGTGGTAAATTGGGTATTCACCCAATGTGACCAGCAGAATGCACCAAGACAGAATGCTTCCCCATGCCTCTTCTGTGGTTATACATTTGCAGCACTGTTTACAATTAGTTTTCTACTAAAAGACACCAAATAGCCCAAACGTTGTAAAGAAGATGGGTTCCCCCCAGTTAATGCTGCTAGGTAAGATTTATTTTGGAAAGTGCACTCCATTGCTTCTTTAAGCATTTGATGAGCTCTTTAAAAGGATGTGAAATGTTGACTAGCCACTTAAGGTAGTGTGGCGTGATGTGGTCTTGGGGTTTTTCAATATGACTGAAGCTGTAGAATGCCAGGTAGTTTCTTTGGAGGAGGATAAAGAACAACACGCTTCATTTTCTAAACTGAGGTGCAAGAAATTGAGTTATATGGGGATTTTAGGATTTGTTCTCTTTTCTCAGGAAACAATAGTTACTAATACTGTATTTCAAAATGTTCTTGAAGTGGGATTTAGCCCAAATATATTTTCCGGGTTATTCACAAATCCATGAAAACTTCCAGGTAGCCCTTTAGCTGATACCTATGTTATTTTTATGGAAATATGCCAGATTTTAGAAACAAGAACTGTTTTTCCTTGCCCATTCCTCCTCTCCCCTGTGGATAATTTGTTGTAACAAATCATATTGTGTTCCCAGTCAGATGTCATCAACATGGGGCTTTCTGAAAGCACTTTAATCACTTTTTCAACCATATCCAATTAGGGGGGAAAAATGTGAATATACAATAGGTACATTGTGTGTTTCTTATGTATCAGCTCATTGCTGCTGAAAGTGTTCTAAGTAGAATAATGCATACAAAGTTATTGATGAAATATCTAATTACCTTTTAAAATCGGCAAAAATGTGTGAGATGAACAAGCCAAGCCTAATACAATTAAAATACGCTGAATTTACTGTTCATCTATATTCTGAACAGTATTTCCTTGTCCGATAAAAATGAAACTCTCAGTTAATTGGTTCCTCATACAGTACAATAAAATTAATGTTTAGGAGTTAAATACCATAAACTTCCTCAGGGAAATTTGCTGATCTATCTCTGTTTTTTAGGTAGTCACATGTTTCATTGTTTAATGGAGTATCATGTGGACTGTCTTATAATTTTTCTTGTACTCAGTGTCCATGTGTCTGACTTCTGAAGAGACTGAGTGCTAATTCCTGGTTTAACTGTGTCAGCTGTATCAGCTGACATACATACAGGTCATTGACAATCACGAAATCACAAGAAAAAATATTGACATTGCTATGCTTTTATCAGAATGACAAAAATAGGAACCATGTGTTGTGAAGACCACATACTGTAGCTTCTTTATAAAGATGCTTGTCATCTTTAAGGGCTACTGTTTATGCCTCAGAAAAGACAGAGCATATGACTAAACCCTCATGTTCCCCCAGGATAAGAAAAGAATAATAGCATTGTGGATAGAAACAGCAAGAATGAGGAATTTTTGGTAACAACTTTGCCTTTTAACATACATGAGAATGTGTCACTTCTGTAAGGCTGCAAATGCAATGGAAAGCATCGAAACTGCGAAAACTAACAACACCACTAAAGACTATTTCTAACTGTAAGAATCCCATAGCCCCTAAATCTATGTGTGGCTTCTCACAAGAATGCTAATAAAAACAAAATAGACAGGCAAAATAATGGTCCTGTGAAAACAGGCTGATAGGTTCAGCTCAGTTTCTAGACCATAACAGATATTTGATGTTTTAGCACTATTATCCCTAGTTGGGCTGCCAAATAAAACTCCTGACTTTTAAATTTATGAGCATGTACAAGTCTTGGTGGGAATACATTGCCTTTCCTTAGTACTCAGAGCTTTTGAGTAAGTGTCACTTATTCAACAGGTTTAAAACAAATATTTGGGCACCCTGGAAATCATAGGATCATAGGATTATTCTGGTTGGAAGGGATCTCAGGAGGTCTTTAGTCCAACCTCCTGCTCAAAGCAGAGTCATCTATGAGATAAGACCAGGCTACTCAGGGCTTTACTTAGTCATGGCTAGAAAATGTCCAAGGATAGAGACTGCACAACCTATTTTGACAGCCTGTTTCAACGTCGGGCTGTCCTCATGGGGAAAATGTGATCCTCTCTTGATTTAATTCATGTCTGTTGGCTCTTGTCCTCCAACCAAACACTGCCATGAGGAGCCTGGTTCTGTCTTCTTGATGACCTCCTTGTAGGAATTGGAAAGCTGCTTTTAGGTCCCTCCAAAGCCACCTCTTCTGCAGGCTGAATTGTTTCTCTAAAATATAAAATAAGCTAACCTCTTGTAGGTAGCACTTGGTCAACACTGTCTGGAACTATCCTCAAAGGAAGTCAGGAAACCAGTTTGGATTTCCTTTTGGAAGCTACAAGTGGTATATTCTTTGTACTCTTTTTCTTATCTATCTAAATCCCTAATGCCTAGGGCCAGAAGTTGGGGAACACTGCCCATGTCTTTCACAGCCTTCCGTTACTCTTACTGCATGTTCACCACCGCACCAGAAAACCAAAAGAAAAGTGGTGATAAGGATGAGAAGGAATGAGTGGTGAGAAGAGATGCAGTGGCTTACCTGTCAGTTACCCATCAGCTGTGATTATTCATTATAAATATATTTAAGTAATAAATTGAGTGTAAAATTATTGTGGCTTTTTCTGGAGCTTGTCAAACATGGGGAGAAGATAATGTAGATTCCTTTTCATTCAACAGAATCTACTATAAGGAAATGTTTATTCTGGTATTTTTCATGGAATTTAGATTAGCATTCTGGTTTTGGAAATTATACTTTAAGGATTTGGTTTTGTTTCCTACTTGTTATTTTCTTTCCACTGTTTTATTTTTTTTCTTCTCCTTCCATGACCTCCAACTTTTTTCATTTGCTGTCCCTGAAAGAGAGGTAGGAGGAAAACAGTAAGTAAAAAAAAAAAAAAATTAAAAAAAAACCAAAAACATGGGAAATAAAACCCTACTTCTCCTCTTCTGGTTTCATTTTTTTTTAAAGAAGACAAATTCAGGAAAAAATCAGAGAGTTCTATTGTTTCATATAATCAGGTTCAACCTAAAAATCTTGTCAAAACATTATAATTTAACATTAGCATGTAACTTGATTTATATAGCAAGTAAGACAATTGTGCCTCCTCTGAAGAGCTTACAGCCTGTCAGGAGATGAGACGAGACGCTAGGGGGGATTAAACCATAAAGGAGAATAAATGAGATGAGTGACAGAAAAAGGAATACAAAAAATGTCTTGTGAGTTTACGTGAATGGTGCAACACACATAATGTTAGCTCCTATGTTTTCTTTTCCCTTTAAAAAAACTATTATTTTTTTTAACTTACTAAACTCCTTTGATAAAATTTTGCAAAACATATAAATAGTTTAAGAGCCACTGTTGTATTTCCACAAGCATGCAAATCATTTTATATCTGTGAGTTTGGTAGCTAGTCAGTTGAAAATTAAGTTCCTAAACACAGAGTTGTTATTTTGTGTTTTGGGACATGATGTCCACTTGGCTCTGTACCACAGCTTACTTTCACAGAGTGTTTTCAGTGGAGGATGATGGGGAGAGTTCATAGAAAGAGTGGTTTAAAAGTGAATGTACTTCATGAAAAATGCTCTTGTGAGCAAAATCTTAGAAGATTATTTTGGGCAAGGATGAAGGTGTGATTTGAAATTGAAAGAAGTTGCAGTGCATAAATTATCAGGAAAGAAGTTCTGGGTATGTTAGCGGAAGACGGACCAAAAGAAGGATAGAAAAATAGAGAATTGGCCCAGAACTGAGGTTTCAACCTTGCCTTCTTTCTTCCATAAGCCATGCCTGGTTTGTGGCATTCTCCTGTGCTTACAGTGTGCACCTCTAATACACCCCGTCAGCTCATCCAGGCTGACATATCCCATTCACTTCTTTACATGCTTTATCACTAGTACAAACTTATTTCTGTGCTCTTTTCGTGTAGTCAGTCTTGAATAATTCTGTTCTTCAAAGTGAAGTCACGGGGTAGCTGGGAAATGACTGTGTATTAGAGAAGAATTTGTCAGCTAATGAAATAATTTTTATCATGTTCTTGCAATAAAAATCCCAGCCTTTGACCTGCTCCAGATTTTACCATATAGTGTACTAAAGAAAAAACAACAGCAACAGAACTCTCTGATGCTTATTTTATAAGAAAAGGCCACTCAGAATAAGAGATGGAACATGAAAGAAATGCACAAAATGTTTCTTCTGATAGCTGAAAGATTCTGAGAGGTACACTCCTGCCTGTGTGCATTAGTGGATTAACAGTGGATTTTGTGAGTTGAAATGTAATATAATTGTCTGAGAATTTATTGATTTTTCAGTGATAGAAGCTTGTGAATGGCTAGGGAAATAGGTATTTCTAATAACTGTATATCTTGCCTCACATTCCTGACATATTCCCAGAGCTTGGGAAAAGAAACCTTAGTGACTTTTTACATCTAAACATAAGATATTTACTGAAGTATTAACAAAACAGTTAAGAAACACATTTCCCAGGCTTGAGAATTAGCTAAAATTGTCCAGACAAAACCTTCTCTGATATGGGAATAAATTTAAGGACAGTAGAAAGAGATAACATGTTCTAGAGTAGTGGCAAAGAGTGAGCAGGTACATGTTTATCAGAGGAGACTTGGAGCCTTTGTTAGTACTTTGAGAGGTGGCAGTTGCTCTTGCATTATGTGATGTGAGCGTATGAGTGCTTGGCCTCCACGTTTATATAGGACCTGGAACCTTCCCTGGGAACGGCCCTGGCTGAGTCGTCGTCTGCAGGTTTTCCTCTGGGCTGTGGAGTGACCTCAGACAAGGCACAGCATATTCCTCACTCTTTTGTGTTTTGTCTCCTGTGGACAGTGAGCTCCTCCAGACAGAGGTGATCTTTTGTTGGACATTTGTCGCAGGCAAGCACAGTGGAGCACTAACCCCAGTGGTGCCTCTGCTCGTAATTGTGCATCCCTCCAACTCCATCGCTGCTGCTGCTGTGTCTGTACTGTGGGAGCAGTGATAGGGATGTACCGTGCACAAGTTGCACTTGCGAAAGATTTGGAGCACAGGCAGGGTGTATTTTTCCTCACAAGAAGAATTGCTAAACCCCTAAGATAAGCGCGAGATAGCAGAGAATGTTACCAAAACATAACAATGCAAAGATTCATAACGGGGTACGGAAGCCTTTCAGGTTTTTTTTTTTTTTTGATAAAAACATTTTGAAGCACTGGAAATACGTAAAACCCATTGAAGAGTGAACTGACAAACAACCTACCTGGTAGACAGGAGAGCCTAGCTCTGCACAGTTATAATCTGTTTTTAGGATGAATTTGAGATTTTCCCCTACAAGTATACTTCTGAAAAACTACATTAGCATGTACTGGTGCAGTAGGCTCCAGGACCTGCTTTCTAGACTGGTCCCTTAGGAGTCCCTGAAGCATTCCCTAAGCCACCAAAGACAGTGGTTGTGACTGTATGCGCATGGCCATGGGGACTTCAGTATGTTCTTCTCTTGTGAGCACCTACCAGATATATCTACCACGTGAATCATAAAGGATGTTAATTAGCGCAACAGATTAGGGTCTGAGAATATGCCTGGCTCTTTAGGGAGCTGAGAATAGTGGGATTTATGAATTGTGCGTTAGGTTGTGGGAGGGTGGGATGAGGCTTATACATGTGTATGGAGAAAAGGGGAATGTAGGACAGCACACGGAGAAGTTAATCTTTTAATATACATGTTTTAATATATATAATTTGTAACTTAAAATTTTAATGTAAGATAACATTCTAGTGAGCATCATTTCCTTTGTTCTTCTCTTTGCAATTGAGAAAGTAATCATCTCATATTCTTTTTATGGCTGGTACTTGAACAAAATGTCCTCTTCTAGAGAGGAGTCTTTCAGAATGATACTGAGATTAGCCTTTGAGCTACTAGTGGTGTGGAAGCAGCTGAATATCATTCACACTAAATCTTGGACCTCCTTCTCTTTCTTCTCCATGTCTTCATATATTTAAGGCCCATTGCTTGGGTCACAGGATAACTCTCAAGAAAATTTCAAGTCAGAGAAATGTTTCATTCAATCTGTGATATGAAATGGAAAGTATACACCTCAGTTAAAGCAAAAGGAAAATGGAAAATATTAAGCAATGGCATCCTCTGGGAAAACAACAATAAAAGAAAACACAAATCAGGAAATCTGTTGTCCATTAATAATAAATAAGTAGAGAAGTGTAACTCGGTGCTGGTGCAGGGACATTTGTGAATGAGGATGCCTGGGTCGAAGTTTGGCTTCCCATTTCTTGGCTGGCTAGCAGTGAAAGATTGTGGGGCTTCAGTCAGCAAAGCATTATTTAATATGTATGTCACATATTAAGTAGACAGCTCATTGAAGTTAAATATCTGTTAAAATGCTTTCCCAGCCCAGTTTTTTTTCTGACCCTCCATCTCTAGAAGTTACGGTATTTAATTTGTAACAGGAGATCAAAATCCTTGAATGAAAAGACCTCTGTAAAGAATGTAGCCTTATAGAAGGAAAAAAATAAACAATAGCAGTTTTGCTGAACAAGTATACACCAACACAGCTTATTTCTAACATTTTAAAGACTTGAGTTATATTTCTTTCCCTTTGTTTTCTGTGTCCTGTAACTTAGGCTTGATACCATTGTAAACTTTAATTCAGTAATAGCTAATGATTGTACAGAACAGCTTGCATCTCTTTAATTTGTCTTTTTCCCCAGTTCACTTAAAAAAGTACAGTGAAGGAGGAAAAGTTTTAATCTTCCTCTCTAATAAAATGTACTGAAACGTTTAGCTAGATTTTCTTGATAAAGCATCTTCATTTTTCTGTAGTCTCATTTGAAGTGGCTTTTCTAATGCTATAGAAATCATACATGCTACCAGAACATAGGGACAAACAGAAATGCTCTGGTGATCCTTATTTGAGTGGAAAGTACTTAAACATTTTATCATTTGGAGAAGCAATATAATGCATGTAGCATTTTTTTTTTAACCAGTTTTCTTAATACATTTGTTGGGGAGTTAGTATGAAGTTTATATTAACAAATAGGATAAATAAGGAGTGACCAAAAGTGAATGCTCCATAACATTAACACGTGCCTGTCTCCATCTTAATTTTTGCCATCTCAGGTGATTTTCCTTTACAAATACCTGCAACTTTTTCTTAAGCATTTACTAGGTCCCTTTATCTCATTCTGCGCAGCGCAGCCCTTACTAAAGCTGGAACAGTTTTCTCTCAGAAGCAAAATTGAATCACAAGTCATAAGGTGGAGTTGGTGCGGGGATATCGCAGGCTTGTCTCTGATGTACTCCACATGCTTTTCCCTGTTACAGGATCAAACCCTGAAAGTGCAAAGCGAGGCTTTTTTCTCGCCTAAAAGAAAACCCAGTAGTGAGGGGAGTGCCATTCCTGATCTGTGTGAGGCTCAGTTTACTAACAGTGACCAGAGTTTGGTTAACTCCATATTGCGGACAAGCTTGTAAATTTGTCCCCTTCTAATGCTGTGATCTTATCAAGGTTGTACTGTTTTCCTTTTCTTCTCCTCCACCCCCATCTTCTTTCTTTCTTCCCTCTTTTTTTTTTTTTTTGAAGTGCAGCCTTCTGATCAATGTGCACTTTTTTTTCCATTTCCCTAAATACATCATGAAAAAGGATGAGGTTTCCGCCTTAATTGCTTGTGCCTTTTATTCACATTCCTCTCTCAGCCAGAATTGTGAAAAGAGTGTTAGTAAAAGGCTGCACAATAGAGCTTTTCATTAGGCCTCAACAAGGCACACAAAAGAAGGCTTTTGGAAGGAGTGAATGCAGGACTTTAATTTGCAGGTGGAGAGCAGATAAAAGGTGCTGACGCCTCTATTATTCTCTTACTTAGGTGACCCCTACCCCGTTCAGCTGATCCCGACTACCATGGCAGCTGCTGCTGCAGCAACGCCGGGCTTAGGCCCGCTCCAACTGCAGGTAAGTCCGGCAGCAGGCGGAGAGCCGCAGGTTAGCTCAATGCGGAATAATTGTCAGCCCGTGTTCGTTTTCCTTTCACCTTCAGGGAACTTTCCGTTAGCTTTTTGTGTTCGTATTGCCAATGTGGCCACGGTTAGGTTGGCACGTCAAAGTTGAGCAGACCGCCATGTCAGCTGGCCCCTTCCATCGGACTGTCCCGAGGCAGGCTGCGCAGGCCGCCCCGGTGTCGACCCGCGCTGCGCCACAGAGGAGCTCTGTCCTGACAAGCACTTTTAAACTGCTTAAAAGTCGCTTAGCGTGATTATGGCCTTTTAGGCTGTAAGCGCGTCAGCGCAACAACTGGCCCCTCCCGACGTGTTTCATGGGACCCAGCACATTTTAGGCACCACTGTAGTGCAGATAATTAGTGATTATACTAATTTAACATACGCAATTATAAAACAGGTGGAAGGGCATGAAAGAATGGTTTTTTTTGAGCTATGTTAAAGAGTGTGCCTGGTAGCTGGATGTATAGGATTCAAAACTCCCAATATCATTCTAAATTTTGGAGATACTAGAGTACTGTCCATGGGTCTTAATGGTAGTGGTGCAGATGTTCCTCAGCTGTTTATGATCAGCCCCCCAGCCCTCATCAAATTGTTGGAATTAAGAAAATTTGATGTCCATCTCCACACATTTGCTTTGCTGGTAGGATGAACCTAGGTAAAATTTGTGATTAAAATAAAATCAAGATCCCAATCATCTGTAGTCCTGCACAGTCCTGACTGACACTCTTTTGTAAGAAAACAAAACAAAAAAATCCCCATGCTCTCCATTGCTAATTTGTTTCCCTGCTCATGATTATTTGCCAAGTCACATGCAACACAGAGCTTTATACCTGCTAGGAAATGCTCAGCATTTATAAACAGTGTGTGTAAAATGCATTCTCAAACTCAGTTTGGCCGGCATGAGTATGAAGTAGACTCTACAATATCAGATATTTCAGTTGTTTGGCCAGCACACGAGAGCGTGGGACATAATGCTGGGGAAGATTTTTTTATTGTATTTTAACGCAGCCAGCGGAAGTTAGCTGAGTTTCACAGAAATAGCTGCCAGTGTGTAAGCTGACACATTCCATGCACCACAGAGGTTAATACATTCATTCCTATTGTGCCTTTGTATGAAAAGCTACACTGTCTGTGTGTTAGTTTCTGATTCTGTGAGTTACAAATACTGTAGGCGGCTTGAGAATCATGGGAGCCATAAAAGTCATCCCTCTGAAATGAATTTGAGGAGTAATGTCAGTATTGATAAAGTACTTATAATAGCCAAACACACATGAACACACATATGGAAGGAAGAGGGGAAAAAAATGAAAAACAAAAAAGGAGCTAGCTAGGAATGAGAAAAAAGAGGTTTGAGTCTAATTCTCCTTATTTATGCAGTCATTCAAGCTAGTTCTAAAATAATGCATCAGTGCTCCAGTAAGTTGGGAGGATGTTTTACTTTCATTTCAGGACCAGCTTTGGGCTGTATCTCTGCATGTGGTGGGCTGAAGCATTCTGATTAAAATGGGCTCTATCACAATGAAGGTTTCCTAATAAAAAGGTGGGCTTTGTGCAAATGTGACTGACTTTATAAATATCTTAAGATGAGTTTAGGTTGCAAAGAATTTGAAAACCTCAGAGGCTTTGTGTTTCTGTGTAGAGGAGAACGTTAAAAGGAAAGTGTTGACCAAATTCACCTATGTTGTTTTGCTACATGTTATTTAGTCTGGGAGAGTTTGGCAGCCAGTCAGTGGGAGAAGTTCAAACTGCTAACTGTAGACTCCTTCAAGTCTTTCGCATTTGATCTTTAAGAGTGTGTATATGCTAGGAAAAAAAAACAATCCAGTCTTATTCCTTTGTGTCTAACAGTGGTTTTAGCTATTGCTGTACCCTAATAGAAATTGGACATGCCTCTAATTTCTGGTGCCATTTGGAAGAGTTAGGTAGGCTAGATGTGCTTAGAGAAAGATTTTACGATGAAGTATTCAAAATGGACTCTCACCCATGCTAACATGAGTGGAGCTGAATCTGGGGGGAAATCACATGAAGATTATTTTGACCTCATTTGGGAAGACATGGTGATGCAGAGTGTAGCTGCTGGCCTAAAAGCATTGTGCTTTCTGAACTCTGTTCAAATTCAGTTTAGGTCTTTGGTGATTGTTTCTTCAGGATGTTTGTCACTATTAACTGTTCCAAAGCCACCTGTAAATGGTATGAGTGATTGTGCAGCTATTACAGTATTTGTCAAGGAGGAACTCTTACTTCAGAAATTCACATACATTAGATATAACCATAGTGTTCCCTACAAACCCTCTGTCCTCTGGTTGTCAGACAGTAGAAGGTCAGAAAAGTACAATGGTCCTTCTTTTCTCCTTTTTCTTTCCTCCCTATCACTCATGTTTCGGGCTTTGTGTACTAAAAGCAGTAGTTTTCAGGGAAGATCAAAGAACCTGACACAATGCATAGTTTGTTGCTCCCAGCAAAATTTCATACACAGTGGTATCTCAGTGAAGACAAAGCCAAGGAATTCTTCTTGCTTGTTTGTGTAGTGATAATAAACATACCTTTGTTGTTTCATTAGAGAATTTTAAGACAGGGCATGACTTTAGTAATATACTTTGAGGTCAACTGGAAGTACTTTTCTATCCCTGCTTGTCAAAATTGAATTTTCTTTTTATAAATGAAATGCAGAGTGTATTTATAGAAGAACAGCTAACATCTGATTGTTTTCCTGTGGCAAAGATACCCTTTGTCAGTGAAAATATAATCTCTCATTTTGAAATGCCCTGTTGATTCCCACTGACAGGTTTGTAGTCCAAAGCCCTCCATTTCTCTCCCTGCCTTTGAGTTCCCACTGGGGTATACAGATTCTGTCATCTGATATCTGCCACAATTAGCCATACACAATTGTCTTTATTTCCAGTATCCACAGAGAGACTAATGACTCAATAAGAATGGAAACTAAAGCTTACATTGTTAGATGTTGGGAAAGGAGTAGATGGATGGAGCCATGTTGGAGAAGCTGGAATTAACATGATGCATGCTTGAACCTGTTCTGTGATAAAGAGCTGTCTATCAGACCTGCATATTCACTCATAACCGCATTTAATGACACAAATGTTTGAAAAAAAAATGAAGAGCTTTCAGCTTTGCTCTGTTAATGATAAAGTTCAGTCCCAAACTGTGTGAAGTGTCATTTTAAAATATATTCCCATTGCAGTAAAATCCCTCTTGGTTAGCAGGTGAGTTTCTTATGTTGTTTTTTCCCCACATAAATTTCATATGGTCTTCTTAAAGAGTGATGTTGTGTGGTGATTTTGTGTCAGATGAATGAGAACAAAACTAAACATAGCATTGCCACTGTGTTTTGCTAACTAAGGCTAATGAATTGAAAGTTCTGCTGTATGCCTTATCTGAACATGATGTTTTTTTATATGGTTCAGCAGATGAAGGAATTAAATTCCTCTGTCTTGATGATCAACATTCATAGCTATAAGCATAGATACCATGTGACAAGTTTTACACAAAGTAAACATTAAGTTGGTACTGAAGTGATTATTCTAATACCAGTTGTCTTGATCATATCTAGTATGAAACAGACGTTTCCAGAAGTCTGAGGAAATTCAGTATAAAATTTTATCTGGTGTTTTTTTTCCTAAGAAAAAACAACTCCTGAGTGCTTTCTGAGCATTGCAAAATATGGGACCTGGTAGTCTGACCTAAAAATCGAAAGGGATCTGCACCATTGGGAGTGCAGATGGTTCAGACTTCCCAGATTTTTTGTTTGATTACCAGGTAGTGGCAATGACTGATAAATTGACAGTAATACAAAGGCTGTGTACACCCATAACTGTATTGAAAGATAATGCTGGATATATAATGACAGCTGCCCATGTAGTGTTACTATATGGACATTTTGTGTCTGTTCAAAACAAAATAGCAAACTGATGTTGACTTCTTTCAAACACCTGCTCTTGGGAAAAACACCCCAAAAAGTTCTGAGTGCCCACATCCAAACTTCTTCCCTCTTCATCTTAGCATGAAACAAACAGAACATCGTGATTACTGGTGGTTGTGCTCAACATTATGACAAAAGCTGTCTTTATTTGGTTAAAGGGGGCCTACCAGCAAGATGGGAAGGGACTCTTTATCAGGGAGTGTAGTGATAGGACAAGAGGTAATGGTTTTATACTAAAAAAGGGTAGGTTTAGCTTAGATAAAATGAAGAAATTCTCCACTATGAGGGTGGTGAGGCATCAGAACAGGCTGCCTGGAGAAGCTGTGGATGCCCCATCCCTGGAAGTGTTCAAGGCCAGGTTGGATGGGGCTTTGGGCAACCTGATCTAGTGGAAGGTGTCCCTGCCTGTGGATGGTGTTCCTGCCCATGGCACGGGGAGTGGAACTAGATGATCTTTAAGGTCCTTTCCAACCCAAACTACCCTATGATTCTATGATTAAATAAAACCTTGTGTAGGTGTAAAGGTTATTTTGACTGGGTCTCAAGTCTGAAGACTAGCTGTTTGAAGAATCCTGATTGATTGTCTTTAGCTATTTGTACGAAGCTGATGAGCAGATTTAGACCTCAAACGTATCTGGAAAAATAATTCTGCCAAGTTTTTCACACTGCACTTTCTTTGCTAAGTACTTGGGTAATATTTTTTCTTTTACAACAGACCTGTTCTTTTCAATGGTGGAATTTAGCACACATAGTCTGGACCACATTTTTAGAAGAATCTGGGTCACTTTTAGGCATTAACATACCTGGCTAGATTTTCAGAAAAGTTAAACCCATTTGGAGTTTGAGTGCTTCTCAAAAGTTGTTCATCTTGGTGTTATTTAGGTGTCTGACTAAATTTTTGTTTGGAAAACCTTGCCTCTAGATATCTTAAGGGTCCCATAATCATTTATGGTCTTCATGTTTGTTTTACTTGAAGGAAACGGAAAGGATAGAGTTATTTAACAAATGATCAGAAGATAGACTGTTCCAATGGTCATATGAGTATTGTATAAAACATCTGTTACCTATGAAACAAAAATAAAGCATGAAGACTGCCTGCTCAGTCAGATACCATTTTTTTTCTTCCAGACTAGCTGCCTTTTGGCTTCTGCACCACTGTAGACATGAGTTATATCTCTCTACTTGCCAGTTCAGATTATTTCACTGAAGTATCTCCTTAGGTTTCATTTGAAATGCTGCTGATGGTAGAACTTGCCCTCTCTCTTTAAAGAGATGGCACTATATTTTCATGCATTAATTGTCAAGCAAGTTAATTTTCTTTTTTGCATATCTCTTTCTGATTCTTACTCTAATCTGTAGACATAACTAGTTTTGACCAGATTAAGCAGTTGGCCTTCCTGTGTTACAACACCTCAAATCTGTGAAACAAGACCCTGAAAAAAACTTCATGAGTGCTCTAGTGATAGATCTCAATACTGAATTTTGATTCTTTCCTTGTATTGGGAGCCAACTTGCCAGAGCTGCTGTGACATATCACAGAATGGTTGAGGTTGGAAGGGGCCTCTGGAGGCCATTTTATCCGACCCTCCTGCTCACACAGGGACACCCAGAGCAGGTTGCCCAGGACCATATGAATCATTTCTGATCAAGAAGAAAGGTCTGATGCCCCATTATTGTTGCTACTGAATGTAGCCAAGAGCCACCAATATTTTATCCATTATTCATTTACTCTGCAATCTACATTCATGATCTCTTTGGGCTATTACTATAACCAATTCTTTGGCTTCAGGAAGGTAAACCGTTTCTTAGCATTGCAAGATTATGCCTTCTATTTTCTGGGCAGTGTCTAACTTTAAACACCATTAAAGTTGGCTTTTCAATAGTGAGAGTCAGTATCCTTCCAGTGTTTGCTTTTCTGCTTTACCTGTTCTCATTAATAGGACTCTGGCTTAATTTGTAGGGAATGAATCATTAGAGCACAGTTTAATTACAATATTATAACACTCATGCAATCCACTTAAGCATAAAAAAGTAGAATTAGGTTTTCACTGTGAGCACACACATCTGGGGAAAAAAGAGCTAAGTACATGAAAAGCAACATTTCTCATTAGCATAACCAAAAGATGGCAGTTGTCCATCTGCCATTAGTTCAATGTATTACCATGCTGCTTCTGATGGCCATCACAAACAATGATAATAATAGGAGTAATAAAACAACATAATACGTATACATTTTGGTAGATGCCCTTTTAAAATAGTTTTTAAAATTGTTGCAGTCATGCATATTCTATACTCCGTACTTCTGTCCACCATTTGTTTCTGATGTTATAAGCGAATGTGTTGGCCACAAGATATTTGCCACCTGTTCTGCAAACGAATAGCCAAAATGGCCATTTTAAAAGAGTTTACTGAAGACCAACTTCCAGTTCTTTAGCTAGAGAAATGGAGCGCAGCACTCTTCATGTAAGTGAAGCTACAGCCATCTAAACTGGGTGAAAATCTCTATGTGGGTGTGGGGGAAGTTGTTTTCAAAAATTTGAACTTTCCAAGATGTATTTTTTGTTTTTAAATCTTAGTAATGACTTTAAAATATTCGTTAAACTGTATAAGCAAGGTTTGGGGTGAGGACCTGTTGATTGCTGTGAGCATTTTTGAGCAATCCCTGTGTTTTTAAATGGAAAAAAGTTCCTCCCAATTAACTCAAAGGCAAGTCTCACAACAGCAGGATGTAACTAGTCCTCACTTTCAGGATACCTGCTGAGAGCTAGAGACTGTGATAGATTGTGTAAAAGCATGAACCACAGAACGTATCAGCCCAAAGAAGTCTTGTTCATGGTGGATAAATGCACGTTGTAGTTGGCATCTACATAGCCCATACTTGCCTTTGGTATTAACTTATACAATTTTACAGGTACAGTCAATATATTCTATCAAAATAGTTTTGAATGAAAAACCTGATCACGTCATTTGATCGGAATCCAACCAGTTTCTGAAAGACAATCATTATGACAGATTCTATATAAAGGCTCTGTGTTTTATTGAGCACTGTGTCTGAACATATGCACAGTGAACATTTACAGGCAGTAAATACACATGGTAAAACAATATCATGGCTACTCAGTGGGTTGTCAGATTATAACTCCCTCCCCAGCCCTCCAGGGGAAAGAATTAGCTATGGTAGCATATTCATTTTATCTACATTAACAGTCCTTTCTGCATAACTTTCGGATTCCATCCATATCTATGAAAAATGAAAAAGACTGAAAAATGACCAGCCTATTTTCCTTTTGGTTGTAACTCAGGCCTGCTGTTTGCTAGCAGACCTCTGTCTGCATGAGTGAGTTTTCTTGTAGGTTAAAGAGACTGAATTCCCTCTTCCCCCTCCCTCCGACCCTGAGCCTGCAGGGCAGACAGACAGAAGCACACATATGATTAATACAGCACAGCTGCAGTAGTGACTCATTTGCATATGTATTAATAGAGGCAAAAACAACAATTCAATTACATACAGAGACATTCTGCATACTAAAGAACATATGCAAATAGGCCTGGAAAAAGTGCAGCCAGCATTTTCTCTGACTTTCCTGTGCCCATATGGGCTAGCATCAGAGCCTAGCAGTTTTCAAGAAATCCCCTTTAGGAAGAACCTGTTACAAGATGCTTATACAGCTATTACTCCTCCCCCCTGCCTTGGCTTCCCAGAAGGAGTTTGACATTTGGACAATGGAACTAGCACAAGCAATGTTTTTTCCGTGTTATATTTACCAGCCTTCGGCTTCATATTGTTGTCTCTTTCCATATAAGCCCCAGCAAGCAGAACCCCATTCCTTTGCGTCATCTTCCATACGCACACATTTATTCTATTTTTCTTTCTTCTCATCTCTTGGGTTGTTTCCATTTTCTTTTGTCCTTCTCTTCTCTTCTTGGCTTATATGAATTAGCAAAAGATGACCATTTCTGTACCTTTTTCTTGTAATGACCTTAAACGTCTCATAATATTATAATTCAGTGGTTTTCTTCTAGGGGGCCATTAAATACTTTTAATGGGTCTGAAAGGTGATTCAGAAAAGTTAACCTGTTGTAAATAGGCTTTTATGTCATGATACTTGGTCCTTGACTCTACTAAGAAGGTTGTGGAAGTCTCGAAGCAATAAGGTTGAAAATAAATAGTTCATACTACAGGTGATGTGATTACCATCTTCAAAACTAGTACAGAGTCTGATTCTAGTAGTGGAAGCAGATGTTCTCTAAATCTGATGGGAATTTAACAAGCAATAGTTTTCAGCATCTTTCAAAATCAGATTGAAAGTATTTCAGCATTGGAACTCAGGCTGTAAGAAGGCTTACTTAAGCTATAAATAGTTTCATTAGCTATAAGTTATTCCTTATACTTGTGTTGCAACTAAAACACTGAGTATACCTCTAGTGTGTGTTAGATGTACATACTCAGTATAATTCCTCACACAGGCCATTCACACACTGATACACAACAAAATATGAAGCCATGATACCTACCCAGTGCATTAATTACTGGAAAAGTGTGACATTGGACATAGTCCTTTACAGACTGATAAACAGAGCTCTGTTTCAACTTGAAAAGAGACAACAAGTCACTAAAAACTTTCAGAAACCTGGCAAAGCCATGAAGATGCCCAACTGTAATGTTTGGGTGACAATCCCTGTGTTTTAAGCAGTCTAAATTACTGGCCGTTTGTTTGAAACGTCTCTGCGGTGTGAGCAGGGAAAAATAGGTCATGCAAGAAAGCGTGCGTAACTGTCTGGCAAGCATACTTGCGAGGTCAGGTCATCCTTAATTTCTTTTCTCTTGTAAAAATGTTACACTTCTTTCTTTTTGGGGTTAGCCTGACAGACGGAAGCAGATTACTCCTTGATTATTTATAAGGCATTAATTTTAGATGAATATTGCTGAAGTAACTGACATCATAAGTAGTTTTAGCAGTCTGCAGAAGAGCCTGTCTGCCGATTGGAATATGACAGTCTTCACTTACACAATGTCCTGTCTAGGACAAAGTCTGAAGTGTTTGAAAGAAGAGAAAGCTCGAGGGATAGAGGAATATCTATCAGCTAAAACTTCATTTATTTTTCTGTGTGATACAACCGGGGCTTCGGTAGGTTGGAGTGGTGTTGTCAGTGGTGTGAGTTCAACCAGCTGCAAGACAAAACCTGTGTCAAAATAGCAGCAATGGCAACACCTGTCTGCCAGAGTCTTAAGCTGGGGTAAAAAAAAATCTGAGAAGCATCTTACAAAGCAGCTTCTGTTGAGAAAGAGGAAAATAGCCGCTTTTGTACATACACCTTGGGACAGTGCATCTGTACAATGGCAACAGAGTAAACTTGTGAAGTATTTGTATTTTAGTGAGCATGGTGTTTAGTGACTTACATTATTTATTTATTTATTTATTTATTTAATTCTCCCTGGAAAGGTCTGGATTAAAAATCTGATAACAAAACCAAAAAAACATTTTTTTCTACGTTGTGCCTTTTGTGCATTCCAGACACCGGGTTTTGAAATAGTTGGCTTACGCTACTGTTTTTCCTATTATGTTGTTTGCTCTTCAGAGGGATGTTGCTGAAAAGAAGATTATATAATCATGCAAATAAGATTGTATAATCCTGAGCAAACTGTCCGTGCGGGGGGAGAAACGTGAAACCACACCAAGTGGGGTTTGGCTGGCTGGGGGGGATTTGCTCTGAAACCATAAACTGGGGGTTTATAGGCCTCCTATAAAACATGAAAGCTGCACTTAGACTGGTGAATTTTTCTGGATATTTTTGGAATTCATTGTCTTCGTGCTGCGCTTTGCCAATAGTGTGCATTTACAATGCCTCAGCAGAACCTTGTGACAGACAAACACACAGGAAAACCGCAGATCGCTCACATGCACACTCTTCAAAGCTTGCAGAATAACACTACAAATAGCAAATAACAACAGTGAGAAAAGCTGACTTACAGAAAACTAACTTCTTGCTAACACTCATTTACTCCTGTAGGTCCACAAATCAGCTTGCTATATTTTATGCATCCCGAAAGTTAACACAGCAAAAAGTTCTCCCTTGAAATCTTGCTAGCTCTGTTGTACTTAGGTTGTATATGGTGTGTTGTTAGGTGCAGGTTGGTATAATATTTAAACGTATAAGAATTTGGATTTATGTCTTCTTTCTTACTACAGTCATGTTTGTGATGACTCTTTTTTTCTCTGATGTTTCAGATCATTTCAAATTGACAAGGCAGAATGGGATAGAAACATACAAATAGCACAGTAAATGTATAGACAGGGAGGGTATCTCTGGCCAGTGATATAAATTACAAACGAGAACAACAGTGCAATCCATTAAAAGTTCTTGGACTTTTTTTCTCACCCTGTTTTTCTTGCGTCTGATTCCTTTTCATGGTTAAGTTACCAGTGAGGATATTTTAGCATCTTTTATGGATGGAGGTTAATATTAGGCACAGTTTGAAATTGTGAAAAATATAGTTACTGTAGACTATAAATCTGTGCATTAGACAACAAACCTCTGAGGTCAGGATGCTTGTTCTGTTTGTTTTCTTTCCAAAGTCAGCAATTGAACTTAGCTCAATAAAAGATACTGTAGAATCTGGAGATGAAATTTTCAGAGTGTTGAACCTACTTATTCTGGTGTGCCTGGATAGCATAAGCCTGTTTCTGAGGTCAGGTCAGAGTGCAGTTATTTCCCCAATACCTAGGCTCAGTTTCCTCAAATTCCTTTCCTCCTTTCAGAGGTGCTTAGTGTTTTCCACTCCAGTGGATTTTGTAAGATCAATCTGAACACAAAAATTTGGAGGCAATAGTACCTGTAGCTCCTACTGGTCCTCAAGGCAAGCTTTTATGTCTGTAACCCACATGAGCTCTACCGGTCTCTTGAATTTGAGTCTAATTGCTAGACTAGCTTCTAAGTATCCTTTCCACCTTGCAGAACTGATTTATTTCTTTGCTGTTTTTACCAAAGGTCTGTTTTGCTTCCTGTCCATTCATTGATAGCTAAGGAGAAAAGTGTTGCAAACTGCTGGATTTGCATCCCTTAACTCCTTAGCTGTAGAGGCCAGTCACATCACAGATAACTTACCCAGCCAGAAACGTACAGCAAATTTGCTAAGTCATCTCAGAGGCTTACAAACTCCAGAATTACAGGGAGCAGGGCTGTCAGCACAAGTTACCGCTTGAGTTATCTTTCCCTATTGGACTAATAAATAAATTGGACTAATATATAAATTAAACAAACACAAAGCAAAATAAAAAAGCATGTGTACAGGAAAGAAAAACACTTTAAAAAGTCACTGTGTGTTTTTACGCTGGGAGAAACCTTGAAATCAGTATCCTATGATTATCAACACAACAGGAAGAAAAAAAAATCTGTTCGTGGCACTTTGAGGGAGTCATATTGTCTTTGGGGACTGTTGTGGCATGGCTTTTTTCAGCTCCCTCATATAGGTACAGGATCTGTTTCTCCCAGACAGGCCCAGGACTGCCAGTTTGTGTGCAAGAGAATGAGGTTAATTCCTCGGAGATGTGGGTTGCCACGGGGGGCGGTTCCCGTCCCCCCACCTGATGCACTCGGGAGTCTGAAAAGTGGAGTCCCCATCTGCGTCCCCATGAGCGCTGTGCTGGGGAAGGCAGCCTGTCCCTCAGGGCATCTGCATGGCAAGGCCAGCATCACCCGTGCCCTTCTGAAGGTGAAACGTCTACTCTTCAACTTACACTCCTCTCCATGGTGCAGTGTGAAAATAGCATCTGTCACCAAAGTGTTTTCCTCTTCTTCTCCTAATTTTTCTTTTCCCTTTCATGGCTTGAAACACTCTTTATAAATTATAACAGTGTGTTCTCCATTAATGCACCAAAACATTACAGCTTGTGATAGTGTTATTAAAGTGTTTTGGGCCATTACCATAAAATACAGCAGCATATTTATTTCATTAAGGGAACCAAATGGATCTAGCTGTATTTGGCAAAAGAGCATGGCTGAAGTCCTATTTCATCTCTGATGCCGATTTTACAGTTAAACTCTGAACTTCTGAAAATTAGAAAATTCATTATAGAAACACTAATAGATGTGTTACATTTTGTAGTAGGTTAAACTGACCTTAAATATCTCTTAGTAGTTCTGCATTACTATTTGATCAATATTCCAACATTTACTTTGCCAACTTGGGACTTGTTGATGTTTCGGGCAAGCAGTATGGCATACCACAGAATCACAGAATGGTTGAAGTTGGAGGTCACTTGGTCCAGCCCTGCTGCTCACACAGGGCCACCTAGAGAAGGTTGTTCAGGGCCATGTTCAGGTCGTTTTTGAAGATCTCCAAGGAGGCAGACTCCACAGCCTCTCTGGGCAAGCTGTGCCAGTGCTCTGGCACCTGCACAGCACAGAAGTGCTTCCTGATGTTTAGACGGAACCTCCTGTGTTCCAGTTTGTGCCCATTGTCTCTTGGCACTGCTCATGTCGCGCACATATAACTTACTTTCAATTTGCTGTCCTGCAGTGTCACCAATAGCTGCCTTGGAATGTAGTTCCTATTAGGCTAATCAACTCTACGCATCCTATTCCCATTGTCATGGCAGCCTTGCTTCTTGCTGTACACTAGCCTGATATACTGGTGGCAAAAGTAATTTGGACAGATTATACCAAAGTCTATTTGGGAAAGATATGTAAAGAGGCCTGAATGGATTTGGGAGCCCAACAATAATTAATTTCTTATGGTGGCTTTGAAAATAAGATATGCAACATTCACACTTAATCCTTCCTCCTTTCCACAGCTGTTCTGTTTTTCCTGTGATTAGTTTTGTGGAAAGGAAACAGTCATCACAATTATATCAGAACGTTTGATCACGAGGTGGCATTCATTTTTTAACTCAGTTTTCTACAGTGAAAGATGTGAGTGCTCAGTGCTTCCTACCTCAGTCCAGGCTGGCCGAGCTTGCATTTGTGTGGTAGCTCGTGTTTGAGTACGTAGTGCTTGCTTCCACTTTCAGTTGGGAAAAAGAGAGAACTAGTATAATTTCCTAGCATTTGATGTTGTGTGCTAGGATGTCATATCCCACCTACTCTTGCATTAGATTTTTGCTATTGCACAGGTGTGGGACTCTAATCAAATTGAATGTTCCCCTAAAAACAATGTCGGGTACTCTAACTTTTATCATACTCTGTGGGCGTGGGTAGGTGAACTTTTATATATGACCCGACCTCAAGTTGAAGAGATTCAAAAATGAGCCAGGGCCTGCCTAATTAAAACTCTAAGTGTCATGCTTAAATTTATGCATATTCTTAAGTCTGATTTTTTTTTTTTTTTGATGTCAGTTCACATTCACTTAATTTCATTTCACATTAATTGCTGCTCTGAATTAGGTCCTTAATGGATGTAGGATAGGTAGGTGGTTGCACATCAAATGTTCCTTTCATATCACACTGGGTGGCATTACAGGTTTGATTTCACTATGAGGTATTGTTGTTCATGATCAACTGTGGAAAGGAATGAATACTAAAAAAAAAGTGAGGAAATGTTAGATTAAAAAAAAGAGCTGATATGTCACTTTGCTCATCGACTATGAACTGAATAGACTTCTAACCCTTAAAATACTTTCTCCCCCCTTTCCTTTTTATTGCCTGGAATCTTAAGAGCTTTATCATTTGCAGTCATAAAATGAAAATATACACCAAACCCTCAAAGGGCAAGTATGAAATTAAATTATATTTGGGCAGCTGTAACCTTTTAAAACGATCAGATTCCAGTTAATGTATTTCTTCCTGTTCCGAGTGCTGCCATGGTGTTTGATGGTGGGAAGCAGTCCAAAGGGCATTGGGAGATAATAAATTCACTGGAAATTTCACCCTGAGGCGAGCCTCGATACACCAAGGCTTCCATTTAGCGGGACTGACCTAAAAATCTTGTCACATCCAAAGGTCACTTAGGTTGGGGTTGGTGTGTCCCATCTATCTTTCCCTGGTGCAAAGAATGACAGCTGAGCTCATAAACAGTCAGCAGAATATGGAAGACAAGCAGGGGGAGAGGGAGGAGAGGGAGGAAGGATAATACAGCTGACAACTTCTTAGATTTCCTCTAGGCCAATGAGAATTGATACCATCTTTGGGGTTGCTTGCATCTGCTACTGCAGAAATGGCAATTCAATTTAAGGAGGTTACAGTTAACTGTGGAAGTCTAAAGCAAGTGATTCCCCTCGTCTCTGCAAATGCCATGTAGTTCTGCAAACACACCTTACACCACCACTAAACATTTTGTACTTGTTCTCAGTCTTGTTAGTCAAAGCAATTTACAGTTTATACAATGCTTTACTTTCAAGAAGGGTCAAAAGTCTAAAATGCTGTCAGTGATGACCCTGATAGGTATCATCTATAAGAACAATTATTTTAAGGGAAACAATTTGGACAATGGGGCTAATTATAAGCAATACTGGAAGGTAAAGTATTTTCAATCTTACAAGAAAATCTGTGACATATGTCCTTTAGGATGTTACTTATCCTAAGCTCATTAAAATCAGTATGATCTTTCTACCCAGTAAATTGAAGAAAAGGCATTGCGGGGTGATTGTTCATTATCTTCCAGTCATAGTTCTTACTTCTTCAATGGGAAGCAGAAGCAGATCCTTCCTATGCTTGCATAGGAATAAATTAAATACTGGGGACAGGGCTCAGAGTTGAATAATAGAAGTAAATTTGAAGGTCAAAGGTCCATCTTATCATAGTTGGTCTTACTTAATTGGGGATGTCCCATGCAGAATATGTCCATTGTATCCTCAATCTCCTTCTCAAAATAAGAGGAGTATGAGCGAGAGTGCCTGCTGGTCACCACTGGGATGCAGGCAGCAAAGATTCCCTCTTGTACCTTCTGTCATGGTTGGAAAAATGTATTATGGTGGTCAGTTTTCTTCTGAAATATAGTAACACCACACAGGGTGTAACCATTGGTCTGATTCTTTTTGGAATATTAATTTGAAGATAAAATTAAAAAAGAAATCACAGTGTAAAAGCAGTGTAACCTTGGACCTATGAGGAAAAAAAATCACAGTGAAACACCTGTGTTCCAAAATTTGCAAGATATTTGGTATGTTAGATATCTAACTCCTGCTGGGAATTTGCTGAAGTCGCCCTTTGAATTTTAGTAAATCAGATCTTTCTGAAGAAGATTGTAAATTGTGTGTTCCTATGCTTCTTAAAACTGAAATGGAGTAAACTGTTATTTTCAGAAGTATTTCACACATTCTTACAAACATACTATATTTGAGGCAAACACAGTAAAGAAGGGCAAGATTGGCCAGATGTCAGTGTTTGTCATCATTTTCCTTGGGTTCACACTCTACTTTATGTTAACATATACGTTCTCTACACAAATCCGAAGTTGTAGTCTGGAGGCAACTTTGGGGGAGTTGTATGCCCTTTTCTACGTGTTCTGTGCTGAAAATGTGTCTGTATGCCTTATCAGTTGTCCAACTCTGAGGAAGACAAAATCACTTACCATCTTGTTATGTAACAAGAAAAAGGAAATTTGTATTTTTCATGAACTTCAGAGAGGACAGATATGTTTCACTTTAGAGAATTCAGCTGCTAACAAAATTAATAAGTGGCACAGACATGCTGAGCACAGAGTAGTTGTTTTTTTCCTGGTTTGTACTCAGGAAGTTAGTATGAGAATCATCTTTAGCCATGGATGCCTAGAATGTATAATTCTTCTGGCCTAACGTTGTGTGTTCCCCATTCAATTTTTTCTAAAGGGAGTTCAAGGTGATTAGCTCAGACCTAGTCAGATGAATACTCCATGTACTCCCACTTAGTGGCTCTTTTCTACTGTGGTTCAGTTTCTTTTTTCATTTGCCCAGGCAATTCCAGTTAGTAAGTAAGTAACAGAGGACAATAACGTGAGAATATTTCTGTGTTTGCTGGTGGGACATGGAGCCTCAAGGCCAAATGATTTCATATTTCTGTAGTGGTTAGAATTTGCAAAAGACACTGGGTTGGAGTGGGTGCAGGCAACTTATTAACCACCAAATACACATAGCTTCTGTGTCTCAATTGAGTTTTCCATCCTTGGGAAGAGGAGATACCTTGCTGTGCTGGCCAGTGCGTTGCTCTTCTACGTTTTCATAGATATATTCATTCCGTTTCTTGCCAGATGACTTTGGACAACTGAGTGTAGCTCTGAAGTACATTAATGCTGTTAAATACATGATGGAAAGATAGATGGTGAGAGTAAGGATAGAATTTAATGCCTGCAATATTGGGAAGTGCTTTTATGTTACCTTCGGTGCTCCTTTAATGAAAGTGAATATGATCACTGACCAAAAACCTGTGTTATGCCATGATACTAGCTGGAGAAGTTGAGAGATATTTTACAGTTGCTGACTTTGGCAAAAACAAGATGTGTCCCTGCGTAATGGAGGACTGTACTGTTTCTTGCATTATTCATGCTTCCCACGCTGGAGTCACAAACATTGGGTAATGTTAATACGTGTCATGGAAAAATTTAAGTGGCAGAAATGTTTAATGTACTAGCGGTAGATGGGAGGGGCAACAAGAGACCTTCCCTGTTCTGGATTGAAATGTGACATGTTATTAGCGATAAAGGAGAGCACTGTATGGAGTTGATCATGGTTATATGGAGGCAAGTGAGGAGGACCCCGCTTGATATCCTCAGTCTTTCCCCAAATGGGGATATATTTACCAGTTGCTGACTGAAGAAGCAGTGAGTACTGTTCACCCTCCCACTGTAAAGAACAGCCAGTCTTGGAGCAGCATAAAAAGGGTCAATCAAATAGGTCATATGAGGAGGCAGATGTGGGAATATATTGTAATGGACTGCTGTGTGGTGTGTGAAGATGGCTTGTGGAGTACAGGGATGGGGAGGAGAGAAGCTATCAGTGATGTTTTCTGCTATGGTCTCTGTAAATATTCAAATTCTAGGGCAATGCTTCTGAACACAGGAAATCAAAGCACTCGCATTCCTGCTGTGTTAGACTTGCGGGTAGGATGATGGAGAGGGAAAAGGATTAGAAGCATGAGTCCCTCTGTAGTACTCCGCGTAATATGAATATGTCGAGGTATTATCCATACTCTGCCAAAGTTAGTGTCAGCCTTGGAACGTGCAAGTATTTTACCTGAAAAAAAAAAAAATTGCAGAGCTTGAGACTGTATTAAACACAGAACTGTTAAAATAGCTTCTATTTTAGCAGTGCCCCTAATTCACACCCACTCAAACACCTCCTCTCTCATTAACCCCATCATCAGACCCAAGTAACTCAAGTGAAATGAGATGGCATTAGGAATGAGGTAATGAACAAAGATTTCTGGATAATGTTACTACTTCATGATAGCAGCTCTTGTTGGTGTGACTACAGTTAAGAGCGTCTTGGTATTTCCATTGCAAACTCTTTGGTATTCCCACCCCTTCTGTTTTAGACAACTACTCAGCCAAAAGTAATTTAAAATTTGATTTTACATCAATTTTGGCTGTTGTTTTGAATTGAAAATAGTTTAATGTTTTGATACTGCTTTCTAAAACATAAAAACTGCTTTTTTTTCCCTCTTAATCCAAGTTTCCAGATGAACAATTTAAAATGTGGGTTAGCTCTTTTTATAACCCAGACACATTATTAGCAATTGAAAAATATCTCCTAAGCTTGCACAGTAATTTCAATATTTAATGGTTCTGGACAAGCAGATCCACCTTTGTGTTGTAAAAAATTCCATACAAAAAAATGGCACGAAGGGGAAAATTTTCAAAAATCACCATTTTCGCTTAGGAGTCTACATTTTATGTCTGTTTTAAAAATTTACCCAGCGCCTCAAAGCAGTTGTAAAAAATCAACTTTAAGAAATAGTCATGGATGGATCATGTATAATAACGGATTATAGAGAGTGTTACTAGTTAACGGATTATAGAGAGTGTTACTATATTAACTAGTGTTAATATAGTGCACATCACTGGTTGTAGAATGTGTGCCTATGTAGATGAGTTAGAGATTACAGCCTTGTTGCCAATGAATAGCATCTTTTTTGCCTGAAAAACAGGAACAGGGAGAGATGTATTTTTGCGTTCACGCCATTTACATTTAGGGGCAAAAGCTGTGTTGTTAGAAGACAGAGAGCGTGCTTCTATAGGGTATGTCAGGTAAGCTGGAAGCTTACAAGCTCTTCTCATGCTTGGGTGATGCACAGCATGTGAGGAAAATAAAAGTAAAAATATAATTCCCTTTGACCTTCAATCATGTTATTGTGCCTACAACTTCTTAAACCTTGAGTACAGAATGTGCCAAAACAGGCATATTGGGGTGAGTTCCAGGCAAGATTTAAGGGTTTGCATGCGTGGGTTGAAGTCTGACCATGCGGTGTCATTGGACCTTAGTGTTTGTGCTTTCATTTCAGTGAGAGTCAGAAACTGAATCCTGAGGGATTTCGGATTTTTTCAGAGACCACTTTTGGAGGAACAAAGTCTCTAAGAATTAAGAATTAAATTTCTGTATGTGTCCTAATGGAGTATGTAAAGTGTCACTCTTCCCATTACATCAGTAATGGGAAGCATGGAAATAATGAGATGAACAAGAAAACAGTTTCTTATGTTATTTCCTGAGAAGTTTGCCAAAGCTTCACAGAGGTTTTCAGGCTCTCTGGAGTTTTATGGGCTCCATTGGAGGGGGAGTTTTACAAACCACACCCGTTTTTATCATAAAATCAAAGAATTAAAAGATTTAACAGCTATTCAGTTGTGTTTCTACTACTTCATTTCATTAAATGCGCACTTCCATGTAATGAAGCAAACTCCAAAATAAAGAAATTAAGTCAGTGCTTTTCTACTCTCTCTCAGCTCTCCTCTGTGATTTTGTTTACAAATAAGGGCCCTCTCTTCTACAGACTCTAACATCTCCTTTTCGCATCTTCCCAATTCAACAAACATGCATTTGTTTCTAAGCATCTACGTTATCCAGCTTATAGCAATAGGGGTAGTTTGAAGTTGGGCACTTCTGTTAGTTTAAAGTGGATAGGACTCACTGTTGAGAACACTAGGAGCAAAACTCAGCTGCTTTCTGGTTTGAAACACAAAACAAATTTGCTCTGATTCAATGAGGTTCAAGATGTTCTAGATCAAAGTTGGGCCAATTTCTATGTACTTGGTTGGAATTACAGTTTCCCTACAGGTCTAGTACGTTTGATTGACCTTTTCTGAAGGCTTTGACTTTAGTGATAACTGGAAATTTAAGAGAAGAGGGAGGTCCACGTGGGTTAAATCCAGAGAAAATGTGCACGTGAGGTGGAGCTTTCCACATTTTTTGCCATGTATTATGCTGCTGGGAAGGTGAGCTGGTGCCCCATATGTACACCATGACTTCACAATAGAATCCCATAGGACAAAGTAGGACTCGTCAGCTTTCTGGAGGTCTTTGCTGATGAGCACATAAGGCCATGAACATGAACAAAAATTGCATGAAAGGTAAATGGATTCGTGTTCAACTCTGATAGGACTTGTTTAGAAGTTTTCTACGGTAGAGAAAAACCCTTAAGCTGGAAAGCTAGCACTGCAGAAGTACTGACATTCTTTTCCCCCCAAATAATAACCTTATTCTACTTTATTCACCTCCAAAAATAAAAATAAAAATAAAAATAAAAATAAAAATAAAATAACTGTTTTAGCTGAATAAAGAGGCCATGTCACATCCTATTAGCACTTCCTGGTAAGGAAAAAGGCAAAAGGAAACATTTCTTCAGAACCATTCTAGGAATCAATTTGTTTTAGTTCAGTTCTTGGAATAAGTACGTTTTCTTCTGCAACTCGGGCATTCTATCCACCACCAGTCCCTCCATTTCAATTTTCTTCTTCTACCCGTACTTCCTCCTTTATGTATTCTTTTCAGGGAGGCTTGGCACAAGGGAAGCAGCTCAAGTGCAGTCCTTAGTTTGCCTTTAAGGCACAAATGTCACATTCTTTCGTCTCTACCCAAACTGGAAGAGAGTAGCAGTGGCTTTCTGAGCCTGTGAAAGTGAGCTGTGTTGAAAGTTGCATATGATGGAGTAAGAGTTTGTCAGTCTCTGTCTCCTGTGCCTGTTTCCAGACCCTTTCACAACTCGGTTCAAAAAGCAAATTAAGCTTTTGAATGAGCTGAGTGGATGTCATTGAGCTCCTGTACGCATCAGATAACCAAAGAACAATGTTAATTTTTACTTTCAAGGACAACAGATGCAATTGGATGGTTCTGCAGGCTCAGGAATATTCTTTATGTCAGTGGGGAAACAGTAGAAAGAATACATTTCTCATTTCACTATTTGATATCACCATTAACAAATGTATATATCCATGGAGGACCTTTAGGAATTACACTGGCAAAAATATCCAGATGATTTTTTTCAACTTATTTTTGTTGTTTCATTTATTTCTTATCTCCTTCACCAAACTATACTTTGATAGTATGACTCTGGTGCTATATACTACCTCTAAGGAGAGACTCCAGTATTTTAGACACTTCTTATTACAGCTTCTCACAAGAGAGTTTCTGGAGCAGGCTGTGCGCTGTGCTCTACGTGTACTGCAAAATACCTATTTCTCTACTTTATTCCTGAAGAAGAGGAGAGACGATTCATGGAGGAATCTTACAATCAGCAAGATACAAGATATCAGCATTCAAGTGAGCAAATTCATGTTCTCAAAATAAGAAATGCGGTTGACCTTAATCTTTCTACCATGAGCTCTGCTCTTAACTTCAGGAGAAACAGAGTTTTCAGATTTGAAGTAATTAATTCAGTATCAGTCCTAAAGCAGGCACAGAGTTTTCCTGACTTAATTCCCTGTTGAATACAGCAACTTAAAATGCAAACAGAAAATCTATAAATAAAATTGGAGAAAGAGTCGCTTAAGGAGATGTGTATAAAACAGTGAAATGCCTTAATTATAGCTCAGCAATCTGAAATATATAGAACCTTATTTACAGTAATTCTGCTGGCAGTGTTTGCTTATTAACTACTCTAGTCACTTAATGGATAACAATGAATGATTATATACAATACCAGTCAAGTGAAGCAAAGTAATATGAAATAAGTATTTTGTCAAATGGCCACTCACAGAATTTTGCTCTCTCAAATGGGAAAATACACTTACAGAAGTCAGGTGCTCAGAGCTAGTTGCCAAAAATTTGGATAAATCAAAAAATAAGCTCTTGGGAAACATACTTGTGGTAAACAAATAGGCAGTAGTGAGTTTTTTCCTACAAGAATATAATGTCTGTGCAACTTTGCTGATTTCAAGCTTCTAATTTGGAAAAGCTGTACTGGGATAGAAGTCTCCATGTGGAACCCTCATACAAACACTTCATCTTCATTATAGAATAGTCAGTTTGTGATAAAGGGACTGCAGTTTACTAAGCAAATGCCTGTTCTTAAGTTACACAGCCCTGTTGTTTGTTAGTCTTCTGCATTACCACTGCCCATCTGACTATTTTCTCCTTACTAAGTATGCTGTCAAAGGTATGTCCTTACTTCAAAGAAATTTACCTTTTTTCTAACAGACAAAGTTCTGTTGGTATAAGAATAAGTAATAGTAGTGACAGCAAGAATGACATTATACTCTGCTCCTGCACAGCAAACTACGACTAGGAATAAATTGTTGGCTAATTTTTTTTTTGTATGTACAATATTAATTACTTCCATTGAAGGGGACACTGTTCATCTGCAACATTTCATCCAACAAGCTTTTTCCAGAAGACATTATCAACTTTCCTCTCCAATATGCATTCCATATAGTCACTCTATTTCAATTACTGTCATATGGTGTGAACATGGTATATATGGATATGTAGGCCACTTGGGCAGTTTTCCAGTTAAAAACTCTTCATTTGTAAAGAGCAGGCAATCTTAAACACACAATGATATTTTATCACAGAAACTAACAGATCTTATTAGCCTCTGATACGAAGTGTCTATTGATAAGTTCCTACAGTTACATCCTGTAGAAGGATTGTCTTCTTGTTAAGGCATAGGACAAAGGAGCCATGAGGTCTAGGCTCTAATCAGGAGTTTCCTACAGCCTTCCTGTATGACCAGGAATGGTCAGTTATGTCACGGGTGCTGATTCTCACCTTGCTAACATTTGAATAGCTTTATCTATTGATAGAATTAAAGAATGCTTTTCAGGGAATACTGAATTTATTAGTATTTTTAGGGTGCTGTAGAATAGTTATCATCTTTCCCATAAAAGCTAATATAAATACAAATAAAGCTGTACTTTACCTAAAATGATTATCCTACCCATTGAAATTAGTTTCTAACAAAACTCAGAGCTGCCACAAATTGTACCTACATTTCTTACCTTATCCACTGTTTTACAAGCAAAGCAAGCATTAGTTTGAATGTACTGCAGTGATGATAGAAGTCTTTATGAGTCCAAATACAGACTTAAAACTCATTCACTTTTTCAGTGACCTGGACGCCAGCCTTGTTTCTGGATGCCAAGGGTCCCCAGTTGGTCATACCATGGAAGTTCCAAATAAGAAAAGAACTAGTGCATTCAGCCTGGCATAGGCAGAGCAGTCCTGTTGACTACAGTGGGATTATTCTAGGGAATAAGGGCTGTGGGGCTGGAACCAGAGAGATCAGCTACCAGAATCATATTTTATGCAGACTTGTGGTTACTGATTCTAAAAGTAGTGTTTTTCTAATATGAGAGAGATGGTGGTTACAAGGCTGTGTTTGTAACTTGCATGCAAGAAGCGTATAAATGAAGCCTTGTTCTGTTTGTGAATGCTTTACAGTTTTTCTAATGAGAACTTGTTTTTCTTAATGTTTCTTTCGAAGGAAGTCTCAGATTTTCTAAGGCTAGAGAGACTATTAGATTGTCTAGTCTGACCAAACAAGATGTAGAATATTATTGGGCATAATCAATTCTTTGTTTAAAGTTCATCTTCCAGAAACACATCTGATCTTGACTAAAACATCGAGAGACAGAATCCACCATTTCTCTAGTGAGTTCCTCCAAGTGTTACCAACACCCTCCGATTAAAAGGAGCATATTACTTATCTATTAATTTGACCAGTCTTAACTTTAAAATATTTATTGTTCTTTCTTGATTCATGACTTATTTGCATCTCTTCCTCCCCTAGACTAAATGCTGAGCAAAGCTAGAATGGGAGTTTTCAAAGGAAGTTAGTTGGTTACTGTGGCCACGGGAAAGAACAGTCTAGCTTTTCAACATTTAGTACATCTAGTCTAGTCCCTGTGTGGTCCACAATTTTTGGGCAAATTCATCCAGCTTGCTATTTTTCACTTGGTGAATAAAGGAAACACTAGTTCAAGCAAGGTCCTCTGCCAGGAGTCTCATTGGACTTAAGCACACCTCAGCACTGAGAGCCAGGGCAATTTCTTTCAGGAAATGAGTGTGATAATGGTATACAATAGGTAGAACAGTAATAATTATCCAACTCTATTCATAATTCTAAAGAACAAAATAAAATAAAAATAAAAACAAAATAAAACAAGTGCATCTCAGGATCTCAAGCTATGTTGTCATTATGTGAAAATAGTCCAATGTGAAAGCTAGCAAACTCAAGCACTGAACTGAGTAAAATTTACTTTCCAGTGGGTTCTTTGGGCTAGGTTTTAAGGAAGCTAATTAAATTTGTGTTCACATATTACCTGTTTTCTGAAAATCTCCCAGTTGGTGCAAACAAATGGCACTTTAAAGCCTTTGCTGAAGTTTTGAATGTACAAATTAGTTTGTCCCTTTGAAATGTTGGACTAAGAATCTTTGAAGGAAACTCAGACACAGAAAAGATGAAAATTTGGCATTTGTACCTTTTAGATATATAATGAAGAGAGTGATGAAGAACTTTTTTTCATAGATCCAGAAAGAATTGCTACCTATCACTGATGAGGGCAGCTTTAATTCTAATTTCTGTAGTTATCTTTTTTACTACATTACCACTACTTTCAGAAACCTGTCTTACAGTAGGACATGTCAAATGTTTGTTTTAAGTAAGTTCTTTTTTTCTAATTCTTTATGACCTTTTTTTAATTAAATAACAAACAAACAAACAGAAACACAAAACTGAACAGATCCAAAATTAAATCTTTCTGCCATAATCAAACACTTTGCATGCCTTATAGAAGCATTAAATTTGAGGTAAAGAAAATTAAATTCATGTATTCTGAATAAGAGAATCTAAATTTATACCATTTTTTCCCCCAGATTATGCAAAAATCAAAGCTATCAAGGCTGTGAACTCAGAACAGGGCCATTCATGTGTATATTTTTAATGATGGGTCTCAGAATGACACAGAAATTGAAGTGTTGAATCAGGCAACAGTTCAAACATTTAAGCACAGTGTTTTGGAAATTCATCACTGTAGTAACTCCACTGAAGAATTAGTTTATATCAGAAACAAACTCATTGCAGTAACTGATTCAGTTTCCAGTACCACCTGTGTTTTTTTTTTTTTAAGAATAGTTCTTAATCTCTAGTGTTCACTAATAAAAATATTTTAATAAGAGGTAATACAGTAAACCAAATGTCTATAGATGCTTGGATCAACTATCTCTGCCTATATAATTGCTAACACTTTGTTCAACCCTTTTTAAATTTGCTATTAAATCTCATTCTCATTTTCTGTATTAATAGAACAAGAATTCATTTTTAGTATACCCTCAAAGCAGTAATGAGCATTGTTAACATGTAACAACAATGCCCAAGGGGAAAGTTTTCAAAGCTGGTCTAACCTTAAGGCTTTGCTATTGATATACTACAGAGTCATCAAGCCGAGAGCTGTTAGAGCTAGTCTATTTGGAGAGTTCAGCTGAATATTTCTGTTTAATATATTGGAAGAATTATAAATGGTTTCAGTGGTGACCTAGGGAGACGGGGGAATTTTTGTTTAATAGCTTAAGAACAGAGGGGCAACATTATCAAAATAACTGTACCTCCTGCTCATTTTAAAGTGTATCATATTGTGCTTTTGTTGTGATGTTTTTGCTTCCATACAGATTTTCATAAGAGGTTAATGAGAAAACATTAACAAGGCATGCAATATTGCATATGGGCAGGGGAGCTGAAACATAGTTATTTAGTTATAAACAAACAATAGATGTTACTTTTTAACTGCTTTTTCAGAAGCCCAGTTCTGCCTTCTTGAAGACGTATTATCTATCTTATTAAAAGCAGAATATTATACTTATTTTATTTGTTATGTATAGCAAAAATAAACTTGCCTAGTAGTAGTGCTTCACTGATTTCAGCTAAAACAGATTTCAGCTAAATGCCTTGGTCACAATAAACGAGTCAAGAGCCTATAGGCTGAAAGTCCTGTGTAAGTTGTAGTGCAGCAAAATGACCTCCTTGAGTGCTAGAATTTCAGATTGGGTCTTTAGGTTAGCTGTAGATTGTGTAAGTAGCTTGAGGAGTCCCTGTCTGGGGTACATATTAAGAGCCTCAAGAACAGCATACTACAGCAGTGATATGCAATAACTCCATTTTCATTTCACTTCTTGTGATCTTGGTTTCATTACTGTGAAAAGTATAAGGATATATTTTAGATGATGGTTAGATATTTCAGGAGAGACTGATTTATACACTCTGTTGAAATTCAAATTCTGTTGGTGGAGCATTGGTGAGGTAGAGATGTTCTTTTGTTTGAGTTTGGTTTGTCTGTGAAATGAATGCATAGATTGTTGTCATTTAGCCGTCTTGATTCACAGTACTTGGTCACACCATTGTCCTTTCCTTGGGTATAAGCTAAAGGTCATCATGTCCTAAAACAGCTGAATATGAACAGACAAGTTCAATAATGTCAAAGCTCAAAAATATTGACAGTCTAAGAAATGTGCTGCATGTTGTATGTTTCTGTCCTTTTTTTTTTTTTTTTGAAATGGTTGGGAATATAGGAGCAATCCTATTGGTTAAGTACAAATCAGACCCTTGCAATTTCATAAGATAGATGTTTTTCACCTTAGAGCTGGGCCTGATGTTGCTTTTCAGTAGAATAGTTGGTTTGTGTTGTAGGAAGGGACTTCTTAAGAGGGTACTCTAACAAGGGACCTCTTATAAGATTTTATTTAATGTTTGTTTTTAATTCTCCAAATCAATTAAATAGAGGTGAGATGTTGAACCTGATAGCAGGGGGACTAAGTTTGTACAAAGCATGAATGAAGGCTTTATAGGTTTTCTTCCACACCTCCTTCCAAATTACTCCACTCAACTCTCTTGTAAGAAATCTCTCTTGAGGTATATTCCCTGAACTGAAAATACAGCATGATTTGAAATTCCATATATTCCAGTTATCACCTATAAATATGGCTTTCTCCTGGGCTGTTGCATAGGGAAATTTATTTCCCATGCTTATTCAGTCATTGTCTTGTTTGCATATGTTGTCAAAAAGGTGGTTGATGATAATACTATGAGGAGAAGTGATTCCTTCCAACACAGTGAAGGAACACAACCCAGTGACCACTGCATGGGTGTTAGATGATACAGATTCTTGGATACCATGCTGTACATGTATTACATATAATTTAGTGCTTGTGATTCATTCTTTGGACCTCAGCTGAAGGCTGAGAGCTGTTCGAGGTAGAGATTTCCCTTGCTTTTCAAGGTAAGGATTCTGTTTGAAAATTCTTCCCAAAAGGCTTACAGAAATTTCTGGGAGGCTCTGTCCTCAACAAGCCAGTGCCTGCATGGCCTGTCAATGATCACCAGTTGGTTCAGGACTGCCAAGTGTCCAAACTGACTTTTATTGTTTTTATCTTTACTTCTGTTGTCTGATAGCTAATTTATAGATTCTCAACAAGCTTGAACCTTTCAGGCTAAATGGCCTTTCTACTTTCTTTTGTCTTTTTTCTGTAGTTGCCTCAATTTGTTTTGTCAGTTCTTGAATAGGGAGCAAAAGAAAGGCAAAAGCTTGATCCACTCTATCATGACCAGGGTCCAATTATGTTGAGCTGTTCCCTAGCCATGTATCCTATTTCTTAAACAACTGTTGCCCTTCTCATATATTAATTCATACATAATGCTGACTTGGTTTTCCTTGAACTGCCTGCTGCAGATCTTCTCTGGTTCACACAAACCCTTGTTCCTTTCTCCCTGCTGGATTTAGTCTTCTTTTGAAAGAATGAATGGATATGAACTTCAACTGATAAATACATGCATTTGAATCTGTGACTGATTTGTGACTGGATTGTTTTTGATGACTTTTATCTGCAGTTGATTTGCATCTATTTGGCTCTGACTGGCTGGGGGTAACACATGGAATAAATGAATAAATAACTTTGAGGAAGAGGCAGGGAGAGAACAGATGAATGAATGGATGATAGGGAAGGAGAGTGAGACTAAACAGAAAGGGATGGATAAATGGTGATTAAGAAGTACAGAAAAATAAGGAACAAGCAGTGATCAAAGTAGAAGAAGAGAAATTAAAACGATTCAAAACTGAAAAGAATAGAAATTCTGAAAAGAATAGAAAGAGTGAAAAAGAAGTAAGGACCTGGCTCCTGATTACACTTACAGGAGCAGAAATGGGATGCTTTTAATTATGTGGAAGGGCTAAGATTGTTTACCAGCGAAGGGAAGAGTTTGTACAGGAAACCATGGGACAATGTCCAGGGTTAAGATGATGTACACTCATTATTCATTTCTTCACCCCTGAATTGTCCCAAACTCGGAACAGTAAATCTTCCTTATTTGATCAAGTTAAGTCTTTGCTACAGGGCTTACATACTCTGAGCTCACATTAGCAGTGTTTCTCTACCTTTTGTACAGCTCTGTATGGACTATTCTCTGTAAGTTTGATTATACTGAATCCTCATTTTACTCTTTCAAATTTTCTGGTTTTGGTTAGCATTCCGATGTGCCCTCCAATCTGACCTTTGTTCTTTTATCAGCATATACAATTAATTACAAAACAACAGCGAAACAACTAAGCGACACTATCAAGACTGTCTTAGACTAGTCATATTGAAGGTCCCGTGTTTTTTCACATCCACTTCCACGTTCCTGCATGTTATCCCTTGTCACGTTGCATCCTAGAAGCTCTGTTAGCACCTGCAGGCACAGTTCACCATTGTTCAGTGTTACACATTACACATGTACTGCACAGCACAAATAATACATAGCATGAGTCCTTGAAACTGAGACTGTGACCGAGGAATGAAAGTCTTTGTTACTGCATTACCTGCTCTCTCAGGCATCTGACTTCTATTTGGCTTCACTTGAATTCCTCGCTATTCACAAAGCAGCAACAGTTGCTGCCCACCGTATTTATTTTCGGCGCTTTTTATTCGGAGGTCAGTGCAGCTTCCAGGCACTGCCAGTTTGCCTGTTTTCTCTCTGCTTTTGGCCACTGTCCGTTAAACTCTTACTGTAGTGCTTAACTTTAAACAGATGACTGTGTTTGTAAGTATTCACATGCTAATAATCAAATATGTGTTTAAAGTGCCTCACGGGTTTGGTTTTGAAGGGAAAAAAACATTCCCACTGTGTATCTGTTTTCTATCACAAAAAGAGTTCTTAGTCTTGACTGGAACTTCTAGTTGCTAATGGACAGCACATCACGACCAATATTTATATATTTATATTGACTGTATTTGTGCTCCAGGACCCAACTGAGAGTGGACTCTCACAATAAGTGCTAAGCAAAGTTCTTACATTCCCTGCCCCAAACACCTTACAGCCTGTGCAAACAAGACAAATGCAGCAAGATAAGGAAAAGTAAAATGGTAGCACAGAGATTGATATCAAATGTCACGTGAATTTCACAGTGCTCAATGCATATTATTGTTGGAGATGCTGTAATAGCCAAGGCCTCTCAGGAGAGGAAAGATTGCCCAGTGGCTCGGGCAAGCTATGAAGATTAGCTTTTGTTACTTGTTTTGAATCCCTGGACGCACATGGAAGCTAGGACATTTCTCATGGTGACGTCTGTCATTTGTCCCCTGAGGAATGAATCACAAAAGTTGAGATGACAATTCTTGTCTTGAAATATGCCAGTGTGCTAAATAAAAAATATCCATCAGAAAGAAAATATATAATCTATAGTAGGAAAAGTTTTTGGAAAATTATTTATTGATGATGTTTTTTTTCTCTCTCTCTTCTTTGTCTCTTTTCCTCGTGTGTGTTTTTTTGTTTGTTTGTTTTTACAGCAGTTGTATGCTGCCCAACTTGCTGCAATGCAAGTGTCTCCGGGAGGCAAGATACCTGGCATACCCCAGGGTAACCTTGGTGCTGCTGTATCGCCTACCAGCATCCACACAGACAAGAGCACAAACAGCCCTCCACCCAAAAGCAAGGTACTGTACCAGGCCCTGCGGCATAGCATTCCTGAAAACGTTTATACTTGCATGTATATTTTTTTCTGAAGGTTATCTGTGTGCCTCTCAGTTGCAGGCAGCTTTGTTTTCACGATGCCTATGTGCAATAAGAGAGTATTCTTAGTTGGTTCCCTTGCAGTGCCCTGGCTATCACCCTGTTGTTTCCTCCATCTTCAGTAATGGGTAGTGGGTGGAGATGACAGCCCTCCTGTGCCAGCACACTAGTGTCGTTTCCTTTCAGGACACTAAACTGCAGTCAGATTAGCAATCTGGAAAGCAGTGAGGCATCCTGGGGTCCACTGGGAGTTTATGGAGGAACAAGTCTCCAAAGCAGTGTGTGTTGTGTTGTAGACCAGGCTGGGATTTGTTCATAAAGTGAAGGGGTCTGAGGAGTAGTCTTGGCCGTAGCTGGGCAATCAGGTCTGCACTCATTTAAGAGGTCAGGTTAGCAGCTTGCAGTCACATCTGTGTAATGCTGCCAGCACATACCAGTTATAGCTAGAAAAAAGACACAATATGTCCAGCGGAAGAAGATGTGCTCAGCATAAGCCACAGCTGAGCAAAATTGAATGGCACTTCTTAGTTGCAAATCAGCTAGGAAGAGTTTAGCTAAGGAATGCAGGGAAGAAGCAGTCCCATTTGGGTGACAACAAGAGCTTGATAGAAATGTGTCCTTTCTTTTTGTTAGTGTCCTCTAACATGCTGTCCATGTCCTTTATCGTGTCAGAAAAGATTCCTTGAATTGACAATAGTGTCTTGTTTTTTACCCTAACAGTAAAGCAGCATAGATTAAAAATAACCAGACAAATAAATAATACCATTGTCAACTGAGTGAGATACATGTTCAAAGGATAAAATAGATGGTGTGGAACCAGTGGCTGTTGCGTTAATGAATCAAGCTTTAGGTCTACGTTTTCTGCCTTCTCTCCTCAGTAGAGACTTTCTTCTCAGAGTTGGCTTCTTCTTTTATATATTGTAGAGCTAGAATCACAAAACCATGCAGTGCCTGATGATACTTTTTTTTCCAAACGTCGTGTCTATGGTTAACAAGAGATTTTTGTGCGTTTTACAAGGGGTTTTTGTGCGTGGCTAGCGGCTTGCTAGATCCACTACACTTAAAATCCCAATGTTGATTTTGGATCTTTGTGCACAAGCAGAATGTCTGGTGAGATCTAAGGGGACACAGTATTTATTTTGTGGCAATTGTGGAATTACAAGGCCTGCTGTATCTACTGGTAACATCAAGCACAACCGTCTTACTGGCAGCTGTCAAGATCAGCTCTGTTCTCCCTTGTGCTTTATTGCTTTTTCGTATTCGTAGGTGTTCCAGTGCCTTTGGCTTGCAGTCCTGTAGGACACAAACATAACTTATTTGCAAATTGCGGAAAAAAAGAGTGGGCCACAAGGAAAGGAAGGGGGCTCCAAAAGGCTGTAAAATTGTGCAGCGTGAGCCCTGTGATGCATGCTGTTTTCAATCTGCTGTGTGCCAGTTGGAGGCTCAGAGAGAGAGCGAGAGAAAGAGAAAGGATAATGCTGAGAAATGATAGAGTGGCTGTGACCTCCAAGCTCAGCCTGGAAATCCAAGACATTGATTTCACTTAGCATTCCTGCTGAGAAATCCGACGGAGTTCAGTTGTAATAAAAGAACAAGATTCTGTTCTAATGGTAATGGCGTATGACAGACATACCACTTTGTCTGTCCCCAGCACCAGAGAGAGGAGAATTGGAGAAAGGTCACCTGACCCGCCTGTGGTGTTGTGCGAATGCTATACTGAGCTTTGAACTCCAGCCTAGAAGCACAATTATTTATAATACTAAATGATAAAGGAACCTTTATAGAGCCTACAGTAATTAGAATAAAGCTTATACAATAGTGCAGTGGCCTGGCTCAGAAAACACTCTGGCAAATCCCTCATAGTGGCAGAAACTGAAGCTTATATGTTGAAACTAAACACCTCTGTTTGTGTCTGTGTAGGACCTTCCTTGGCTTTTTCAGAACTTGTGCTCAGTGTTTTCAAAAATACATTGTTTGCTGATATTTTTTAATTAATATGTATATATTTTAGCTGTTGTCAGGATGTATCTGTCTGACTTTCACAGCCATTTTTTTTTTTTACCCCCAGCAACAACTTGGTTCATGAATTTAGCTTGTGGTGGTCTTTCTCACTGTTACTGCATGTCAGACCTCCACACATGAACAGTTAATGCCTTAGACAAGCTTTCAATAGATGCTGTTTGCTGAATCTTTATTTACAGCCCACAGTTTACACTGGCGCAGCTTTGGAAATACACTTAAGTGTTTAGAGACAAGGAGACAGCCTTACCTGAGAGTGTCAAGCTCCTGGCAAACATCTAGGTCACTTCTGAAAAGCTATGTCTTTTCCTTCTTGTATAGTGTTAAAGTTAGTGTGCTGCTCTTTGCAAGGATTCTTCAAAGTCGGCTTCAGCAGCAGATGGAACAACTGCTGGCTCTAGAAATGCTGAGAAGCATCAGAGGGAGTTTGCCAAGGATCATCCTTTAAATCTAGTAAGACTTGAACACATCCCTGAAACTCCTCTAAGACCTTGGCAACTCCCCTTTTGGCAAACCTTTTATCAGTGGCCCTCACCAGTGTTTGAACATTGTGCTGGCCAGACTAACCTGGCATCTTCTGTTGTCTCTCTCGCCTTTCAGCAGATGTGACCTGGAACAGTCAAATTCACTTCCTAGGTTTCTGTGCTGTAACTTTTAGGAAACCATAAAGTAGAGATGCCATTATGCTGTGCTGTACACATTCTGTCAAGTTTTGGTTAGGAAACTGAGCTGGTGTCGTACATTCTTCCAAGAAGAAATCTCGGTGCCAGAAAAATTGATTTAAGAAACAGAGCTAGTGGAGCCTGTCCAAAAGAAAATGCGTGCGTCTTGCGGAAATGGATTTTAACACAGCTTCTTCTTGAGCAGTTTTAAAAACAGCCGGTATGCTAATCATACCATTCAAATTTACCAAGGCCTCCTCCACAACCCATTTGAAAGGCAACTGTCTTTTAAGTTTGCCAAATTGTGCTGGATTTCCAAAGTCTGTCTTAAACACATTTTGCCTTTGATCCTGTAAATGCTTGCATGCTGCTCAGCTGGGTGTTCAAGGTGGTTACGTGCTCCCAAATAAGTAGGAGAGGGTGGGCACAGGTGAAGATAAGGACTAGGCAGAGTAACTTAACCAGCCCATCCTGTGATTAACTTCAAGCCTCTTGCTTGTACAGGGCCACACAGGAAGGGTTAAAAAGAAAAAACAGTGATATATTGAATATGTTTATCTGAACAGTGACCCTTACCATGGTACCCAGATCCTCACCTACTAGGTGGCATCAGGTGAGGTCCATCATGCTCTTGATTAAGCACAGCAACATCACCCTCATTTGTAAACAGCCAGGGCTCTGTTCAATCCTGCTTTTGTTCCTTGCTTTTTATGTTGCACATATAAATATAGCATCTAGTGCTTGTGTGATGTAATATCCTGGCCCTTTCCATGTAACCTTTCAAGTACAGTAATTCTGGAGTGAATTTTCAATGTAGGTTATAAATGTAGCTAAACGATTCCCAGTATTTAATGGAGCACAGTGCATTGTCTGTAGCATCTGCTGAAAAACACGAGCAATTCAGTGTGAAATGTGACAGGAGAGAATTCCTGGGCAAATTTCTTTTAACCTTGTTATGACCTCAGCCCTAACCCTACTCACAGTTGTGTCTCCATCAATGGCAACAGCATACGGATTGTCCAAATCAATTTTTTTGTTCTTTTCAAATACTTCTGGCAGTGATGTTACTATTTGCTGAGCAGTAGCACCTGGGAGTTGTGACAAGGAAAGGAAATGTGTTTCAGACAAGCCAGGAACAGCACTAAGCAGTTGGATATACACAATCAGATTCTCCTCGGCTGCAATATCCAGGCAAATATCAGTATGAATCCTTAACCAAAGATGGTTTATTTTCACATTATCTGATCCCTCTGATCACCTAAGTAAACATAGGTTTGACAATTTTTCATGTCACCTGTAGTCAGCAATAGAATCTCCTTTGAAAGACTTGGAGCTTGCCCTTCTACCACAGCACAGACTGGCCTTAAAATGGCCAGAGATTCTCCAGGGGAAGTTCTTCCAATTTGAAGAGTATCTTCTGGCAATGCTACAGTTGCTGCCACGTGCACCAGCTGCATCTTGCATCCTGCTTATAGTATAGGAAGGATAGAAAGGGACCAACAGCATGCTTGCTCCATTCTCACCCAGGCAAGGCAAGCCTGGGTATGAAACTGCAACTGAGTCACTGTTGACTTTCTTGACCAGCTACATCCAACACCAGGGACAAAATAAAGAACAGGAGTCTTTGGATATGGGAATTTTAATTCAGACACACCACAGGCTGTGTTATTAAGAAAAATAAGAAAACTATTTACTATGGGGAGCTGTTTGGGGATTTTCCTGTCCCAGTCAAAACTGGTGAGACTGTACTTTCCAGTTTCAGTAGGAAAGCTCTCTTGACTGAGGATAAAAGTATGAGGAAAAAAAAAAGGAAAACATCTGAAGGGAGGGAAAAAGAACACATCCCTAAAATTGCCTAGTAATAAAAACACTCATCTAGACGATATTTCTGATTCTACTTCCTACAAATTGTTAACTTGAACTTCATTTTAGGTGACTGTCCTAAGCAGCCTTGTTAGTTGGGTTTATCTGTCTCTCTTTCTCTCATTTCTCTCTTTCGTATGTGAAAATTCATCCTGGGGAGATCTTGGGGAAAAAAATTAGGCTTCATTATGTACATAGCTGCATCGGCTTGCTTGCCACATCAAGCTATGACTATTGCAGAAGTCCAGCTGATAAACAGACATACAGATTCCTTGTACCCTCACAGTTCCCATTTTTGATCGCATTGTTTTTCATGATTGAGCATGTTAAAGGAAAGTATTTAATTTCAGCTCAAGAGCTGATAGATAGGTTGCTGTTCAAGTGCAGAAGGACATCAGTGTTTCCTCTTCATAACACGTCTTTTTATTTAATGTTATCAAATATTTTTGGAAATGTGAGCTAATTGTTCTGCACAGCACTGTGAAGTACTTCAGTTATAAGGCAGACAGCGGTGTCTTTATAAAGTAGACTGATTGTTGCTGTGTACAGGTGACTGAAGGGCGTGACTGCTTGTGTTAGATAGGCCAAACTCTTTTTCATGCCTGCAAGGAGCTAGAGAAGAGAAGAACAACCTGTCTGAAACTAACCCACTGCACACGTTAGGTCTCGTATATTAATGGCAATTACTGTTTTCCTTATTGGTTGAAGAACTCAGCAGCTGCTGAATGCCTATCCAAGCAGCAGGAAATTAAGGCATTCTTACTTTCAGTAGACGGAGTACTGGGGTATTTTAGAGTGAAGAACAAGAGTTCTCATTAAAGTAATGTAAGATGTACCATTCCTGCTACAATATGGGGTCTATGTTTACAAAGGGTTTATCTCCAAGATTTGCAAGGCTCTCTTATTTTTGAGAATTTCTGGACTGGACATAATTCTTTACACGCCAGTGATTAAAAATAAAACCCACCTTGTAAATGGATCTGTTAAGCTTTTCAACACCAAAATAGCAGTTAGCGCTAGAATATTATCTACTACTACATTCAAAACATTATTCAGTGCTTGCGTTTCTCAATCCCCTTGTCAGTCCATCAGACAGGTTAGAAATAGCTGCAAGATAATTAAGGAAAAGTTTACAGTATGGATGCAGTGATGTATAGGGAGCTGGAAACCTCATCTGCCTTATCAGCGCTGTGCTACTTGGTGCTGTGCTACTTCTTTAGCATCTGTGTCCATTCTTAATGTAGAGCTTGTAGCTAATTATCTCTTTACCTGGAAGCCTTTTTCCTTTGCTGCCCATGCTTTTAATCCCAAATAGCAAAATGCATAGTTGGTGACAAAATCTTTGAGACTGTTCTCTTCTTTGCTCTCCTTCCTATACACGCCATCCAGGCATATAAACAATGACTTTTTAAACTATTTGCCAGATTACAATGAAGTGATGTGTGTTAATGGAACTTCTTAAGATGCTCTTCTGAAATAGCAAGTGTGTTCTGAACAATAAAAACAGCGTTAATAGCAGTATCTAAAAGGCAGCAGCAGTAGCAGTAGGGACTTGCACAGCATTCTCTCTGCCTTCCACCCCTTCCCTAAAAATAAATTAAATACATGGAGGGGCTTCTAGGATGCTTTTTCAGATTAACTCTCCACAGCTCTGTTTCCTGATACCATGTCTCTCTGGCAGGAGCCTGTCTCTCAAGCAGAGTTGCCAGCCAGTCAGCGCTTGTCAGGCTCAGTCGGCGCTTTTTATAATGAAAACTCAGAAGAAAACATAACAAACAGAAAGGGGGAGGGGGGGGCGACTCTGAAATCTGTGCTCACAAAACAAAAGCGAGCCACATGAACTAAGCAGTACTGAAGCATTTCTGAAAGAGATCTTCAGAAATCAGACAGGGAACAACAGAGATGTAAAGCAAAGTGGTAATGACAAACATGCAATGTGTGCTTCTTACTAGTTCATTACTGTTCCTTGCTGCTAGTGCCTTCCTTTACCTGGTATGAATAAATAAAACATCCACTTTTTTCCAAGTGGGAAAGTTGGGTGTGTGTGAGGGGGTAGCAGGTAGTAGTTTTTATCCTTTTTGGTTAAATGATCCACAACAGTGGCTTAACGCTGAAGACCAAGGTATTACACCATGCGCTGTTACCTTCAGTCCAGGTCAGTTTCAGAATCCCTCAGTGTTCAGGAGGGCTGGGACCTGACATTTTGTTTCAGCTCTGTGTCTCATTCTGTTACTTAGAAAGCATCGACTTCTGCTGAAGCTGTATGACAGAGCTGCCCATCTAGTGTCACTTGGAACAAAGCACTTGAATGAGAAAGAGCAGCATTTTGTAAGATGAGACTGGGGGAGTCCCAAACAAGAAAACGCTGTCACAGATTTGAGGTTTTTTTAATGCTACCAAGATAGCTGTTGAGTTGATGTTGCCAGTTGGCCATGCTGTCCTAAGGATAGCAGTAAAAGGGTTTAAGGAGAGTGTGGAATCTGGAACTGCGTAATGAAACGGAGAAAAGTTAGTTTCTTCTGGTTGCAGTGTTTTTTTGTTAGTCATCCTCACTTTTGGGGTGGGTTCATTCAGTGGGGACAGTTGGAAAATACTTAGCAGAGATTCTTTCTGCTGTGGAAGGGGAAACAACCATGAGGAGAAATATGTGAAGTTCAGCTTGGGATGTAGCGTTCTTCTCTGGCAGCTGCCAAGTATCACAGTGTACATCTTTCACAGCACTGCAAAGATGAAGGATCGATACCAGCTCTAAGTTAAACATAGGTAACAAAACCAGCCAGTTATTACCAGTATCACATTAATTTCTAGTTCCCTTCATAATATGAAATTCATATAAAGTAAAAATCACAAGTCCTTTATTCCAGAGATTTATTCTTCTAGATTCTGTGCTGTTAGACTCTCTAAATCAAGGAATATGTTTATTCCAGGAGCACATAGCAAAATAATAGTACTGTAGCAATGTACTGACTTCATGGATTAGGAGACAGCTTGAAATGGACCAAAGGACTCCGCTTCTACCAGGTCCTTTTAGAAGGAAGCCAGGTACTTCACTTCAGGAATGAAATCTTTCACAGCTTCAGCTGTAAGCGTTGGGGTATTTTGTAGCATGCGTTTATAATTGAAAGTAAAGTGCATAGGCAGCCTTGGCAGGGCTGTGTACCAGACAACAGTCTAGCTGCCTTTTACCAAATATAAAACTTCTTTTCAACGTAGAAAGTGAAGTTCTGAGGTGATTGACTCAAATTCTAATATGATCAATCTAGCAGCTCCCAGAAGCTGCTTGCTTTGTCTGCAGAAGAGGGGTTTGCTTCCATGTTACATACTAGTTTTGAAATTAGTTCCTTTTGACACATTCAGACAGAATGCAATTCAAACTAAGCATCAAAGAAAGAATATTTTGTGGTAAGTATTCCTGTAACCAGTGTTGAATGATCACCATTTAACAAGGGAGCTCTACAACTTTTTTTTTTTTTAATCTAAAACATTTTCATCTGTAATCCCTGGTAGCTGTAAATAGCTGAAGAGAAGCAACATTAGCATCAGGATGGAGAAGGAATCCATTTTATTTTCAAAGAGGCAGTTTCTAATAGGTTAGTACTAACTCTAGAACTGTATGAAGTGCTTGGCAAATATTTCACTGAAGTTTCTGAAAACAACACATTTGTTGTACAAAAAACATTTTGAATTGTTTAGTCTAAAATGAAATGGTGGGAAATAGGAGAAATTGTGTGTAAATCAACACTTTAGAGTGTACTTATTGCTCAGAGCAGTGTAACTACACCTTGTGATTTTATAATGGATAGTTTCCTTGAAGTCCTAGCTCCTGGAGTCATGTGAGTATGTAAGAACCTCATTTAAACAAAAAGCTTCAGGCTATCAAGGCTGAAACTTACAGATTGGTATGGATGTATCTCAAAGGCTTAGAAAGCAGCCACCAAAGAAAATGAATCTACAAGTTATTATTTTAATCAAGTGGCATTAGTTTTCAGTCCAAAATCACAGAAGACTTCATGTTGGCAGTTCTACTAAGGCATAACTATTTCTCAGCAAAATTGCGCTTGCTACCATAGTATCTCCTGGTAGAAATGCTTAAGTAGTATCCAGAAAGAACATTTGAGAGTGTCCAAGGAACATTAGAGACAGGCAAACTGACGCAACAAGCCATTTTGTTTTTTTGATGTAATTTGACAGGAGCTAATACATGAAACCAGTTAATAAAATTTTGATCTCGATCATGTGCCTTTATTCACTAATGATGCCACATGACAAGTTCAAATGTGTACTTTTAGTACTAATGAATTAGTTTAGTTTCTGTTCATTTATTTCATTTCAGTTGCTACATTTTTCCCTGCTGCTTTTAAAGGAAAGATAAGCTAACGCCATGACTGGCATCTCTGGAAAAAAAATTATTAAGAAAAAAAGTCTTTGATAAAAGATTGTTGAGTATCTTGACATGCTGAGTGCATGGAGAGGAAGACCTTGTCTCTTATGGGAATGCTGGAGAGAAGGCTTTTCAATTTCCAATCATAATGCTACAGAAAGAATATAACCTGGAGTGTTTCATAAGTCATTAGTGCTTCTTAAACTTTTCTGAGTGGATGTGCCAGCACCTGCTAGTAGATTTAAAATAAGGGGCCATTTCTAAGAGCTAAGTGTGTACGGAGATGTAACACATGGGTTTGTAGGGGCTTTCAGCTGACATGCCAGGCAGTGACACGTCACGTCATGAATCAGCCACATCGAGTTACGTGATTTCAGGCTAACAGAACACAACAGGAGTTACACAGTGACAAACACAACTCAATGTGACATATCCACGGGAAAGCTGGCACAAAAAGCTTCTTAAAGTTGAGTTTCAGGGGTACATTTATTCCTCTCCAAAATGCTCCAGAGAAAACTATGAAGCAGTGTAGCAGAAAAGGGAGACATGTAGTGACAGGATTACTAAAGTCGTTTTAATTCAGTGTCCAATTAGGAAGAAAACACACATGAGTATTTTCTGTGTCAGATTCTTGTATATTTCTTTCTTTCCAAAGGTAGCTTTCTCAGGGCAGCAGTCATTCCAGGTCAGTGATTATTTTTATCTTTAACCATGCTAAGAGCTGTATAGACTTCAGGTTACTGTTGTAAGTTAATATATTCTGAGTTGAGCTCTTGGTTGCCTCAGTAAATCTTGAGTCCTTCCAGTCTGAACTCTGTTGCTTTTTCTGCTTTGCTTGTGGATCAGAGTGACCCCTTTTGTGCCTGTTTCTACCTTTTTTCCCTTTCTGGATACTCCTATCCTATTCTAATGTCCGCTGAAAATAGACTCAGCAATTAAAACACTGGGATGAATTAATTCATCTCTGTTTGCTTATTATTCATTATAAATGTGTGGAGAGCCTGTTTTCAGTGTTCTCTATAAAAGGCACAGACCTAATTCGGGGTCAGGGAAATTCAACACATACATTTGGCTGAGAAATGCATGTCAAGTACCATTTCGTTTGTGATATCAGAAGTTAAAATGGTGTCACGTGACTGTTTGTCCACTACCTTTCGTGTCTGGATTTACAGTTCTTCTTTTCACCGCTTTAGTAATATGAAATTCTCTACACAAGATGAGTCCTCCCGGTGAACTGCAGTTCATAAGCAGGATGATGTGGTGTTGTAACACCCGGGAGATTCACCAGTGTACCAAACAAGTAAAGTTTACTGGGGCTAGCATGTGAAAAAAGATGGCAACCACAACATTTTGGCTAGCCTAAGTGAGAAAATAGCACAGATATTCAGAGGCCTATAGACCAGAACAAACTGAATAGGTACGTTTTCTTCTGCCTTCATTTTGAAACGAGCAAGATGTTCGAGGAGTGCCAGAAGTAGTGAAGCCTGCTTTTGTTTGTGAAGTCTCACAATACTTAGACTCTGGCTGGAGATGCAGAGTATCTTTCTTTGGGGAATCCCCCGGTGTCCATTAAAATGTGGGTAAGCACTGGAGGCTTCTCCTGAGGTGAGAGGTTTGGAGTGTCCACCTTCCCTACCCCATTGTATTTCACACAAATGATGTGGGACCTTCGAGGACTTCATTCCATCATCAAACCTGATGAAGATTGGCCGGTGCTCTTAAAATACCCATAGAGGTGAAGATTGCCAAACATGCATGTATGCAGACTAATCTTATGCGTACACTCACACACATGCAACCCCCCCCAGTTTCGTGGCTAAAAATAAGCCCAAAGTTGGACAACTCTCAAGCGTTTTGTAGGCATGGCATCTAAAATTTCAAGCAGATGCAGGATGTCTTGCTACTGCTTTTCCTGTGCTGCTGTTCTTCACCACCAAAAGATCACAGTTCAGTGCTGGGTAGAAGGATTCCTATGATGGTATCATTTGGGAGTCACTTTGTAAATTGCTCTGGGCTCAAACAGAAGAAAATAACACTATATAAATATATGTTGTTACTGGTGAAGCAATGAAATTATTTTATACTTACCAAGTATGCTAGTGTCTTGTCTTGATCATAATTAACCGGTGATATATGTGTTGAGTCAGTGCTCTAGGATTCATGCCCAGAATAAGTCACAAAACATAGCAGCTTTAGTACGGGAGAAAAGGAAGGAGGGGAAGGTCTTTTTTTCTCTCCCGTTCTTTCTTCTGGATAAGATATAAAAACTGCCCAGAGCTGGCCCTGTTCAGAAATAGTGAATCAGCCTCTTGGAATTTTTTTTTAAGATGTCAACTTCCCTCTCATACACTTCTGTGAAGACAAAGAATGTTTTAACGTCTGTATTGAAGTTATCATTAAAATAAGAGGAGATCTGTAGACATCAGCTATAAATCATCAAGAAATAGCTTGTGGGTAACCTTTGACACAATTGAACCTACTTGAAATGAGCTAGGGCTGGATTCATTGCCTTTAGTGAAGCCAGTAGGTGGACTAAAGGTCTCCTCTCCCTCTCTCTCTCTCTCTTTCCATATCTTTCAGTGTTAGCTTCTGGGAGGTGAATGTGTTCTGGCTGAGTGATGGAAATGCATTTGGATGTGTTCTTAAATAGACATTTGTTTTATGTCTGAAAAGAATAGGCCAATCTTAACAGTGTGATGCTGGGGCTATTTGAAAGGTATTTTTTAAGGCAGTTGTCTTCTTTCAGCTTTACAAAAACTATTTTAACCAATTGTTTAGGCTTGAGGAACAGCATGGAATATCTATTGTGTAGAGATGCATGCATGTTCTACAAAATTAACAGGAAAATGGTATATAAAAATCTGCCTAATTTTACATAATAGATTTTTGGCATTCTTGTGATCTGACTTCAAATCCATGCTGAGTTTCTACAGTGTAACAGAAATAATAGTTAGCAGTTGTTAATTTTAATTTCTAAGATGCTAGGTTTTAAAAGGAGCTGAAAGTGTTCAGCATCTCATGGGGACAAACTATGAGTCTTACTAATGAATCCAGCAATTAGTGGTTCATTGTGCCTGCCAGCAATTTGGCCCTGATATCGGTCCTGATGGTGATTTCATTTTTGCTGTTGTGAATCAGGAATAGGATCTGAAGTCTATTCACCAAGGGGGGCTCAATACTTCTTCAACACTGTTCTGCTTGTATTCTGCATTCAGTACTGACAGCAGCAAACAAAAAAATGGAAGTACAATATATTTCAATTTTAATTATGATTATTATGGTTGATTAATATGTTCATTAGGGTAATTATATAACATCAATAGTACTTATTAAATTTAAAGGGTTTTAAATGGTGGTGTCCCTATGCAGTTAGATAAACATATATATGATGTATGCCCACTTTGCATAGAAGAAACCCTTTTCATAGATGAAAGGATGTATTTTCTCCAATCGTATAAATAGAGAATTGAGACAAAAGAGGTGGCCCTTTGCTTTCTGTAGCCATTTGCATGAGTGCAAAACATGACATTTATGTTTGGTAATATTTTATAATAACTTTTCAAAGATGCCAGTGACCATGTGCAGAAGAAGATTAGATAATGAGTGACTCATTCAAGTTCAGAGAGAAAGTTTGTTGGAAAAAGAGGAATTGAACCCAAGTCTCTTTGGGTCCCTGTGCGTGATCCAAATAGTCAGCAATAAAAAAAGGCACGACTATGGCATAAGAATAAGAACGACCCTTCCCAAGAGGTGAACTCTCAAGTAGTTAAGGCCCATATATGTGATTATGGGTGTGATACAAATACTAAACAAAAAAACCTTATTTTTCTGCGAGTGCAGTACTCCATGATGGAGCATATGTTTGCTTTGAACATTCCTTACAGTACGTCAAACTCTCTCCAGTTTCTGGAACTGCTGATTAGATTTCATCTTACTGCTAAAAGGAGGTGAAATGAAAAAATACCCAGCAAGACAGAGTTGTAAAATCATTTTGATTTTAGTGATCTGGGATGTTGTTAATAGCATGCAAGCATTAAAGACGGATGAGTTTTGTGTTGATAGTTTCCCTTTGAAAAGCTATTAGTTTGAAAAACAAGTTGTCAGGCAGGTCATATCTACAGTTACAAAACATATTTTGACACTTTTCATACAGCTGTATGTATCTATAAATAAAAACAGTGCATTTTATCTTTGCACCACTTATTTGTAGTGCTGCATATGTTGCTGCCTCCTGGTGAAAAATCCACCTAGAGTACATAGAGATATCCAAAGTCATAGAAAGCACAGGTGGTTTTTGAAAAAGAAATTCTTAGTCCACTGTCAGTTGTCCAAGCTGTTTGAAATCTCTTTTCTTTCAAGCTTTTTTGACTTGTTTCTTCTAAAGTTTTCAACAGCTGTTTTTTTTTTCGTTTGTTTTGTTTTGTTTTGTCTTTTTTTCCCCCAAATCTTACAATCCGTGCAGCATTTTTGCTTCTCCTGCCTGACCACAGCAGGAGGAGGGGGCTGTTGCTAATTTGTTTTGATACGGTACGCTTTGGTCTGTATTCTTTTTGAAATTAATTCCTTTTGCAGGTGTGGGGTTAGAGGTGGTGGTGTGCTCCCAGCGAAGGTGTCATCCACCACAGAGAGGAGGTGGGAGGCTTTGATCAGTGTGGCTTCTGTTTTCTTGTTGTTCATTTAAAATGTACCAGTTTGTAATGCTGTTTGGCTTTGCAGGTCCTTGTTTTATTTCCTTCCAATTCCTTCCCCGTCCTTTCAGGTTTTGTTGTTTTCATTGCTGTTCATTCTGCTTAGCATGTACTGGGGATTCTTTGCTGGAAGGTGATGACTCCAAGTTCAATTTAGGCATCAAACAAAATCCAGTCTAATGTCTATCTCCATTTTTTAAACAGCCTTGTTATGGGTGGGACATTATTAAGGGCAGGACACCACATGTTGAGTCTTCTGGGTTTTATAAGAACAGAATTCTGTAGCAAGGACTTAAAAATCCAACCAAGACCCATGCTACAAGTCGTCATGCTTCAGGGCATGGGCTACTTCCGTTTCTACCCAGCATGAGTTCAGGAATACATACCACAGATCAAATTATCTGACAGCTATCTACTTTTTCTTTCAACTTCTTTTGAAGCACCTGAATGTTTTTGGGAGGTTCAATAAAGTATCCAAAACAAACAAACAAACAAACAAATGGTCCAGCACCAAACATTGATCTGAATAAGAGTGGCAATTGCTCTGTTCTTCTTTGTGATTCAGCTATTTACTCACTGTGTGAGATCAGGCAAATTGCTTAGCCACTTTGTGCCTTATTCTTCCCATTTGTAAAATAAGGCAGAAGCTGTCAGAGTAATTATGAGCTTTAGTTAATTAATATTCGTTTTGAGCACTGGAGAAGTGATTTTTTTCCCTCTTGCACTTGACTACTTGCCATTTATTTCAGTGGGGGCAGTTTGGAAGAAGCATTCTTTCTAGGAAGAACCTTTCTCCTCTTGTCCCCCACAACTCCATGATCTTCTCTAATGTTTTTTACCTCCGGTGAAGTAATTTACATGGTTAAAAGCATGACAAACCAGTTGTTGGCTTCCCCTGAAGATTTGCAGTATCTGCATCAGTCCCTGCTGACCTGTGCCTAAGTCACTCTTCCTGCTTGGTGGCTGACGTGAGCCATCTTAGAGAAGTGCTTTATTAGTAGCATTATACCAAATAAGCAGGTACAACAGTGATGTAAGAAATACAGTTGAACATTAGTTATTAGAAGCAAAAAGCTAACAAAAGAAACCAAATTTGGCCCAAGTATGGACTAGCAGAATCCCAAGTGGCCAGTCTCTCTCTGCACTGGCTCTTGTATCTTTAGTCAATATGGACCCTACTCATTTCAGGCCAAATCTGGCAGGATTTGCTCAAAACAAGCTTTGCTGTTTTTTTGTTTGTTTGTTTGTTTGTTTGTTTGTTTTGTAAATAAGGTTACTGAGTTAAATTTTCAGTCACTCAGAGATGAAGAAAAAGAAGGAGCTTTTCATTATAAGGTGCAAGCAAATGCTGAAAGCCCTTTGTTCCTGCAATTTTGCTTCATGCTGTACTGAAAATCCATGCACCGAGTCCTGAGCAACTCTAACTTCAGCTAGTTTACGCCTAGCAGAAGAGTGCCCAAACAGCAGAATAATGGCAGTAGGAGTAAGTCAGTTATTTTTGTATGGATGAAAATGAATGTTTGAAGTTTGGATCTGATTTGGGATAAACGTCCATAAGTCGTCAGGTTTCTCTAGAGGTTGGTGTAACTGAAAACTCATGACCAAGCAAAAATAGCCCAGAAATCTGATACCATCCAGTTTCCTCAAACACATTGTGCTTTTTGTCTGTGGAGATTACCAGGAGACTTCACAAGGATGGTGAGTGTTTTGGCAGTCCAAACCAAGCCAGAAGCTGCAAGTATGGTTTGGAGGCTGCTTCTCTGAGAATTTTAGAAACTAAATGAATGGATTTTGAGTAAACACATACAAGTCTGCTCATTTTGCTAAGCTGTGTACCCTGATGTATTCTGTTGGCCAGACAGTCTGCCTTGAGCTCCAGGAGACCCCAAAGGCCTGGGTCCCAGTGCAGCACTTGTCTTTCCTGAGAAGTTTTTAGAGTTGCTTTTAGGGTTCTATGTGCACAGTCCTGTCCAGATGGTACACAATATCCAGATCACGGTTGGGTGTAGACTTCGAGGAGGAGTTGCATAGCTCCCTCCACAGACCTGGGTTTTAGGCTGCTCTGCAGCTGAAACAGCCAACACACTCTTCCACATCTGAGTTAACTGGAGAACTGAAGTGATCCTAGGCTTGTTTGGCATTTTGTCATCTGTTATTTCTGCATCTCTATTCTGTGGGTCAGAGAATAGTGTGATACTACAAAATAATCACTGTACATCCAAAACAGAAGCTTGTGGGGAAGAGAGGAAGTCATACAGCTCCTAGGGCCTTCCATGTTCAGAGACAGGTCATTTTGCATGCTAATCTTTTGTTCTTCCTGTGTCTGTTTGTGAATCCTGTGTACAACTTCTGGAAACAACAGTGCCACATGCAAAGGTAAAACCACGCAACAGCTCTCTTCTTTTACTGTGACAACACATGGACTAGGCAAAATCAAAGCTTGGGGTTTCCAGGGCAGCAGTCTTTGTAAATGCAGACTTCTTTCCTGGCAGCTCATCTTCCTGTAAAGAAAAATGAAAGGGGAGGAAATTAGGGATCTTTCTTAGGGGACAAAGTCCCCATAGAATATCCTCAGTGAGAGCTCCTAGTGTTGTAGAAAAGGACTGGGAAAAAAAAAAAACCCTGTGTGTCACCTGTACTGCAAAACAGAATGGATGAAGTTTGTGTTCCCGCATCACTTTGGGCCATGAACAGGAGTGGAGGCTGTACAAGAATACTCCTGTGTACAAATCAGTGTTTGGGAGTAGTTTATTCCCTGAGTAGTCCCCTAAAAGAAGCAACTGAGAGAACAAAAAAGATGTTGTGATGTTTCTCACAAATCTTTTGTTTTGAGTCCCATGAGTAGGAGTATTTGGGCAATATCAGTAAAGACTGGAAGCATTAACTGTGGCTGGGTAACACGTGCTAAGTCCAGGAAGTGTCCAGCTTCTGAGAGCAACACATTTGGGGAACAATACTCAGCAAAGCAACATAATAAAAAAATCTGCTCTGGATAAAGACAGAAATCCAGGCTGAGATGTTTCTGCAGCTATCGCAGAACAAAAAGTCTGTGCACTTTGCAGGACCAGGAAGGAAGGAGACAGTTCTTTCTAACATTTGCCTTCTGTCTTATCTTTGGTGCCTTTCTTTTCCTTTCTGACAAGAGTCTGGTTGTACCTTCTACATTTGGCACTCAAACTCATGGGCAAGAGATACAGGAGGATAAAGTGAATTCCCTGAACCTGAAGAATAATTCTGTTGTGTTTATTATCATGTCATGACTGAGATGCCTGTTTATATGTCTGTATCTCTTTCTTTCTATGTAGTTAGAGAAATTTCCACCTTTGCAGGAAGGGACACATTATTCTTAATCAAAACTTGAGAATGTGGCAGGAGGAGGTGCAGCTGCAGATGAGCATTATCTAATTCACCCATCCTGTCATGTGAACATCCCTGCTTAATTTAATACAATTATTTCATCAGTGAGGATAATATCAGCAGCATGATTCATTTATACAACATGTTTCACAACTGCCATTACCTCTCGGCTTCTTATTATCACTACTGATAATTTCACCATGAGTGGCTTCAGAGGAAGGGGAGAGGATGTGAAGCAAGCTGCCAGTATCTTTGTGTGAGTGCATGGACAACTGTAGTCTGGAGAGGACAGTGATGCTGAAGGATTTTATTTGCATATATGCTGTGCACCTCTGTTTCTGATATGTGTTGGTTGGAGGTATCTGGATGAGCAAGAGACTGAATGGATAAGCCACTGATGGGCTGCATTGTTCAGTGTGCAACAACAGCATCTTTGTCTTCTGCCCCAGACACACCAGTGAGTGCTCTGTATCTTGCATTTCTGTTGAAGTGAGGATCTCCAAGAAACAGAAACAGGGTGGAGGAATGAGGCTTTGTTTCTGGTGAGGTGGTAGAGGCATTCTTTTAGAAACCCCCTCTCCAGCTCCTTATTTCTAACTCATTTGGCTGTAATTTGTACTGTCAAGGTCATTTAAATAGGCAAGATGTGGCAAATGTGTTCCCAGAGGTCATGAAAAGCCTCTTTAGTAGAGCATGCTAGGCTGTGCTTATGCCAGGTCATTTAAACACATTTGTATTGCCAGTCAGATGATACACAGAATAGTTCATGATTTTGTAATAAACTGTGCAGCCTGGACCTTCAAAGTGTGCCATGGTGGAATGCAGCACTTGGATTTAAATTACAGTACAATAATTCAGTAACTGTATTTTAATAGTATTCTAATTTTTAGAATAAGTGAAAAGAAGTGAGATTATAAAATCCAAATGAATCACCTGAGTTCTTCCTCCCCACACACCTTCTTTTCTGTCCCTGAGACTGGTTCATTCATCTGGGCTATTGGTCTTCTATTCAGTTCTTGGTGTTGAAATACTGCAATTTTTAATAAATGATTTACAGACATTCTCAAAATCAGATTTCACTCCCTTCTTTCTACATATTCAGATATAAATTAACTTTTTATCTTAGGAGGGAGTAAACAGAGACGGCTTGACTGAAACAATAAAAAGACACCATTTCAGCCACCTATTTCTAACACTGGTGACTGTGAGTCAGAAATCCTAGGGCGATCTGAAACTCTGCTGCTATGTTACTGTATGACCATCACCAAAACCTTTCCTTTTCTCTCTCATTTTTCCTCCTATATTAGTAAGCGCTTTGTGTTTACCTAGCATTGTATGTTTTCAAAGGACCACACAAACCTTATAAAAGTAGTGGGATGCACACTCAATTTATCAGCAGTATTTCTGCTTAAGTGTTGCTTGTCACACACTTATGTTTGGGGATTTCCAGTGTCTGATGCTTAAATACAAAAGCTCAAAGTTATACAAATCCAGGTAGAATGAAGCTACAAAACTAAGCTCTTGAATATTCTGTATATTCCCCCAATTTTGATGTAGGTGAAGAGTTCTTCTTTCTTCCCTCTTATGTCTAGAGATTAGCTGTAAAAAAAATCTAGATCAAATCAAGGATCTAATGTTCCCTAAGCTCTGAAGTTTTGTTTAATGACAGCCTTCCAATCCTGGGAAGCAAAGCACCAGCTTGCCCTAAAATATCAAGTATTCTGACACTGCTGTGTTACAGGGGATGGGAATCTCTCTAACCAGTGGTTTGTTTTTGCTGCGGGTACTTGGTTTCGTTAGCCCTCCATTGTGTGTTTTCGCTTATGCTTTATTCTCTACATTTATTTTTTTGTGTGTGTGTTTTGTTTTGCTAGACAAATATGCTACTTTAAAGGAAACATTTCATAACCTTTAATCAAGATCATATTTTACTTTCATCACATCTGTGTTTATATTATTACAAGCCTTTTGGGTCTTAATGTCCTCTGCTCTAAGTATTAATCGCTTTGGCTGATATATAAATAAATGTTTGACTTTATTTAACTCTTTAAACAATACTGGCTTGAAAAAAATTCTTATCAATGGCATCTTAGAATAACTGCATGTCAAAAAAGTCAGGGACCAATCAATACTGAGCTTTCTCTAATAAAAACTAAGTGCAGCAAGTAGTTCTAGGTTCTCTGATCCCACTGCATAAAATTGAATCTCCTGGCTCTCTAAAAATACAATCTACCTGAAGTGAATATGCTACATCTATTTTTTATTATTTATTGTTACTCTTATTTGCCCTGTCTTCGTGCTGCAACTATATGCAGCCTTGACATAACTGAGAGTGAAACCTGCTAATCTATAACGTGGCAGAATGTTAATTGGAAGATTTTATAGTCGAAAATAAAGGTAGGCCAGCACACAATTCTCCCCTGAGTTACACAGGTGCAAATCAAGAATGAAGACAGTGCAGTTCTTGATTTAAACTGGAAGAGCAGAGAATAGGAACTCATCCAGAGAATTTTGAATTTATGTCTGCAGATAGGATAAAGAGTGAAATGGCTTACTGAGTATAGAACTGAAGATCCTTACAGTCGTCTTCACATTTAACACTTAATTGTATATTATTACCTGTCTCCCAGCTGTTTTTTAGACTCCCGTGGAATAAATTGTTCCACTGTGGTTAAGGGGATGACTTAAATTGCTATCAACTCGATTCAGCATAGGATTTCTAAACTTTCTGTCTGAATTTTTCATATATTTGAGTTCCTGTGAGAATTTCAGAATGTTTTTTGAAATAAAAGAAGTAAAAATGTTGTGAAGACCAAACGGTGAAGTAATATCATTTTGTAAATACATGTAATATCAGAAACCTGTTTACTTATTCTCTTATATGAGAACCAAGCTTCTGTAACCTCCGATTAATTTACCATTAGCCTGAACACACAATGAAAGTAAATGAAGGGACAACTTGGAATGACGTTTATCAGCTCTGGAACTGTCAACTTCTATTATTTCCACAAGGCCTTATACTTCTTGGCTTCAGAGAAGCTGTGCTGACTTGAATGAAGAAGAGCATTCTTACTACCAAGAATAGTTACAGCGCAGACAGCTTCATCGTTGGATGCCTGCAATGGAGAAAACGCCTCCCCCGTTTCTAACTTGCATTAAATGAAACCAAAACCACTGTTCTGTAGTGGATATGTGCAAGACCTCACCTTCACATCAGCCTAAAAAAGTGGAACAGAAGAACTGAGGAAAGGGAGAAGGAGAGGAAGCGAGAGAAGGGAAGGAAATAAACTTTGTAGGGACAGGATAGCCCAGGGATTGAGTAAAAAGGATGAGACTGAAAAAAATGTTTTAACACAAGGATGAAGATTGGAATCCAAGCTCACTTGGTAGCGAGTGAGAGCCCTTGCCATCAATGACTTTGTCAGTCCACACGAACTGAAGTGCTGCTCTCAGTCAGATTTCCAGTGGCCAAAGAGTATGCTGCAGCTTTTACTACCATATTTGAAACGAATCAGCCCCTTTTGTTGACAGTAGAGGTCAAGAACTGAATGTACACGGAAACTAACCCCTCTTGAATTGAACTGAAACAAATCTGTAGGGAGGTTTGCATTGCTTCTGATACTGTCTTCTAAATAGATGACTTTGCTCTTCAGGGATCGTTGTCTGGTACAGGTCGCTGTGTTTGGTTGGTTCAGTGGTTAGTTTGAACTTAGGCTTTTATGCAGCTATCTCGGTACTTATGTAACAATATCGTAGTTGCACTGTTGTGGGATTTTTTTAATTGAAATCAGTGGAACAGCAGAGCAAGTCCCCTTCCATTTAACGTATGTTAATCTATTTTATTCTAATACAGATGGATTTGTATTTCTGTAAAGGAATGAGAACCTTCTTATAATGTCAAATGTTGGTTGAACCGGGCAACATTTTAAACCCAGTAGCTTAAGTCTCCTAGAAGATCAACAGAACTCTGCTTTCTAAGTGCCTAAGTCACTTCTGAGAATACAACCAATGTTGTCCATTGTTCTTTCCCTTTTTATTGTTATGCACACGTTGCATCTAGGATGGCTTAAATATCACATCAAGGATGACACATTTGTCCACTATGTTCCTGATACAATTGTTTGCTAAACTTTAATTTATTTTTAACTATGACTACTACAAAAGTGTAAAAATAAACATAACAAAAGTGCTTAGCTCAGAGCTTGCTTCTTTAAGCTAATTGAAAAGTTATATGATAGTGCTTTGCAAAATTGTCTTGTGTTTGGAGACATACATCTACATCATACTTACACATGCGACAGTTGACTATAAAATTCCTTCTTTACTGCAGCACACCACCCTCTGTGGAAAAGAGTCAGTATTATATGATAGTAGTTACAGATACCTTAGCAGTAACAGTAAAACACTCAAACATTATGAGTCTAATTCCAGTCAGCGTTGCATTGCTGTAAGTCAAGAATAATTCTTGACTGAGTAGATGTACTTACAACTTATGGAGGTCAGAATCAACTTCTTCAGTGCCTGGAGCTGAAACACCATTGTGTGTTGTAGCACTTCCTTTAGCTAAGGGATGGTTTTCCAAAGTCACAGCATGAGAGGAAAGCTAAGCTGATATGTACATGGATCTAATACTGTATACATTATTTCTGGTTGTTTAAAAGTCAGTTAAAATAATTTCTGAAGTATCCCCTTAGCTGAAAAGCTTTTTCTGCCATGCCTGTTTGTTCGTTTTTTTTTTTTCCTTGCTATTATTTATTATGGTCAAGCAAAAACATAACTTTGAATTTTAATGTGTTTTATGGCACTGTCTGTTACTATGTATAATCAAGCTAGGTTTAGGAATAATTCAAATGACCCTGCAAAAAATGTCACCCAGATTTTTTGGTTTTGTATTGTAATGATTACTGAAATCTTGAAGTCCAGCTCAGGAAAATATGAGAAAATGTAGGAGCTTATGCAGAATTATCCAGGTTATTATTTCAAATTTTGTGGAAAGAAATGGCAGGTTCTCCCTGCTCTCCTGTTGTGATGGAAAAAGTGTATGTTTCCTGTGATATTTTTGTACTTGCAATTCAAAGCCTGGGAAGTTCAGAGGAAAGCACAAGTTTTTGTTTTTTTTTTTTAAAAAAAAAACACCACCACCACCAACACCAAAAGCAACTAAACAACAAAGCCCACTCAGTCAAACAGGTTTGCCCAATTTGGGTGGTAGTGGTTGAATTTTAAGTAAAAATTCTCTCCATCCATATCAAGTTTAAAATAAAACAATAAAATAAAATATAACTGTAAAAACACTCTTCATTTTCATCATAGAAGCATATGTCTTGCTGACGTGAAGAATTTCTTCAGGGACAATTCTTACATACAAAGTGCAAATGGAGAACGTTCTCTGATTGTATTATGCTCACTTACCAGTCCATCAGTCATCTCAGTTCCAATCTGGAATGACAAGATGGTATCACATTTGATCTTAATATTTATCATACAACCTTACAGGTTTAGAGGTTCATATGAGCTGAAAACAACTGTCTTTGCTTGGATGGTGGTATGCTAACAGCAGGGTTTTTTGATAACATTCTTTTATCTTCTGCTCATCATAGGATGAAGTGGCCCAGCCTCTGAACCTTTCAGCCAAACCCAAGACATCTGATGGCAAGTCTCCCACATCACCCACCTCTCCTCATATGCCAGCTCTGAGAATAAATAGTGGGGCCAGTTCACTAAAATCCTCTGTGCCAGCAACATTAGCTAGTCCTTCGGCCAGAGCTAACACAATAGGTAAGCTCACTTTCATTTGACCTTCCTCGTGATGGTTAATAGGTGTTATTCAAAAATGGGCATTTATCAGACAGCAATGTATGAACTGTCAGAAGCTGACCGTAACACTGCATTTATTGATGTCAGTAGAGAAACTGCCACAGACTTACCATTTCAGGAGAAGTATCTTAACTTTTACAGACTCGGAAAACAAAAACCTGCGTTATTTCAGATGCTGCTTTATCAATAACAGTCAATAAATGCTGTTTGTTTAACAGCATACATTAAAGACAGACACCTGCCTAATGGCAGGCATTAAAAGACACATGATATTCTACTGTGTCATCTTAAAAAAAAACGGGTGATGAATCATAAAAAAAATCCCGTTATAAGTCTACATATGCAAATACATCCTTGCCAAAATACAGGTTTAATGTTTAGTCCACTAAAAAGCTGCATTGGGCATTATTTTGTCTTAGTCTAACCAGCAAAACAATTACCAGATTCATTCAAAAATACAAGTTTGATGTTGTATCTTGCAAATAGTCTTGGCTGGCTGCTTTTAACATTGTGGCAGAAAATAGCATTAATTTTTCCTCCTGTCAAAATTACCTCTTTGCCTGTGGATCGTCTAAATAATAATGGTCCTAGTGGTGATTTTGCAAGTCCAACGTGCTAAAGGGACTGCTCTTTGTGTGTGTATGAGTAAAATATGTACACACCCCATTCTTCATCCTTCTAACTGAAACATTTTATTCAAAGAAGTGATTTAATATAACATGAACTAAGGTCTCAGTGTATAAATCAGGTTGTGTTTAGGGAATTGATGTAGATTGTTGTACCTTTGCTACTGTTAAACATCTCCAGTTGGCCTCTTTCAGAGATGGCACAGAGAACAAAAGAAACCGTAGGTCAGACGTATCAGAAGCAACTTGTGATATCTCAGTGCTGTGTAGTGAAACTATTTTGTGTCTCTGTGGGTCTCTTCCAAGCTCTCTGTAGTCCAAATTCTACCCAAATAGGTCTTCCGCTGGGAAGACCCACAGTTACGTCCAATGTTCAAAACACATCTAGCTTCCACTGTATTGCCCTCCCACTGTGCATACATGAATATTGCTAATGTTGATGAGGGTTATGTGTATCAGACAGTAAATATGCTCCTATGTCCTACAGAAAAGAAACTTTATTTGGTATGTCAAGTTACAACTGTGTAAATATTTCATAAATATCCCATCATTAATTATTAATAGATGTATTATTCTTATTAGCCCTACACTGTTTAACATTGGTAGGTAACAATGTATTTCATCTTTAATTTGGTTGGCCATACTGCTCTCCATATACAATGCACCAAATTTAAATTTTTTTCACGTTAAATTTTTTGTCCTCAATAGAGTGAGCATCACATTTAGATGTGGAATTAAGCACCTGACCTGCATCTCAGTGGCAGGACATCTCGTTCTCTCACCTTCATTCATTTTTCCCTACACACCTGATATTTTTCGTAGGTTTGAGACCCCTGCAATTTACTTCTTTTAACAAAATGCAGATTTTGAAATGCTGTACCTGTAATGAGTGATAATGTAATTGGATAAAAGCTGTGAGGATGAATCAAGCTTTAAAGGTCACTCTTGTAAGAAGAATTAATGTGTTATACCATTAATAAACCATGGAAAACTGTGGAGCAAAAGATAACATACTTAAGTTATTGTTAATGACATAGAGTTCACTGCTGTATATCTCCTAGCTACAAATATAGAAAGTGACTTTTTGAGGTTGCTGAGCAGTATAACTGTGCATACTGTATATATAAGATAAGGAGTCTTTAAATGTGGTGCAGGAGCTGGACAGACACAGCCTACTTCTAACAAAAGTCTATTCCTTATGGAGGACTACAAGAAGAAAAGGCTTGTGAACACTTTGCAGAATCTTTTCCTGCTAACTGCTAGGTCAGGTCCAGCCAAAATTATAGCAAGTAAAAGTCATTACCACGTTGAAACCATTTGGTATCTTAGAAAAAGTGAACATAAAATTTCAAGTCACCCTCCAGTAGGAGCTATGCCACAAAAAAACAACTTGATAGCATTTTAACAAAGGTACTATGAGAGACTGGTATACTTTTTTGTCTTGAGAGATGGATCTCTCCAGGAAAGGTCACTGGGAAACATGCAGTCGTTTGCCAGAGAGTTACTTCCACCATTTGAATGGTCAGGACTGTCAATGCAAGAAACAGGTTGCGTGTCCTAGGTGTGCATGGCCCATCATGCTGGGATGTAGCTAAGCTGTCACCTTTCACTGCCACTAACTTCAAATTAAAACCATTCTACGAGTGCAGTTCTTCAGGCTGCTTGGTTCCAGTGGCATGGAGAAATGCTCATGTGTGTTCAGTTTTGTCTGGGGGATAGAAACTTACAGCCTCCTGTGATTAAAAGTATAGCTGCAGTTGGGCATACACATACATAATACTTTTCCTTATAGCATATAAATTATGCTACAGACTGAGCAGTCACAAATGTCATGACTTCATGTATGACTTTAAATCCAAGCATTTCTTTTTGGAAACAGGCATATGTCCGTGTACTAAAAACAGAAACGACTTCTCTCTGCCCTTTGCCATTATCTTCAACATCTCTGTGCTAGTTTGGCAATCCTTGTAACTAAGTGCATTTTATGTAATGCGGTTCCCCTCTCTGTCAATAATTCACCACCTACCCTAAACAACAATAATTTACATTCAACTCGCTTCTATATTAATCATTTCCCTGCACACCAGCGTCTTGGCAGCTACTGAAAAACATAAGGAGTGCTTGCTTTTATTCACTGTCATGTGCCAAACTGTCTCAAAGATAGCAGTATTCAGGAAAAGCCAAATAGTCTGGAGAAGGGCATGAATTCCAGTTCCTAGGCAAATTCAGCTGTATTACAGATTGAAAGTATTATACCTAGACTAATCAAGAGCACAAGTAGCAGTAATACTACTGTTTGTTTGTTTGTTTGCTTCCTTTTAATTTATTCTGACTACATGCAAGCTCCATCAGTAACAGATGCAAAGTGGGGAAGAAACCAAGCAAGTTGTTAAAATGGAGGTTAAAAAAAAAATCAATTGGTAGCACTGTGTTGGTGCAGGTTTTATCCTTTCTTACACTGGGAAAGCTGGAATTACCGGAATTCTGCTGACTGGGAGTTGCTGAACGGGGACAGTTGATAAAAGCAATGTGGATCAAGTTAGTTCATTTAAAACTCTCAGGGTTTTGGGGTAGTTAGCCAAAGCCACCAGTTAGTACAATTAGCAATGGTCAAACTGCACAGAAACTTTTCTGTTTAGTTTTTGCCTGGAATACCAGTCCCATTGTGTCTGTAATCTAAAAAACCAACAATCAAACCCAAACCCAAATGAAATCCTCGCAGCAGCGCAGCACTGAACTAATCTGACATCAGCTTCTTCCCCTGAAATGTTTTAAGCAGCAAGACAATGTCCTACGTTTTTTGGCAATCAGTGGATCAGATAGAAGAGTCTAGCAATACAACAAGGATGTGTAATCTGACATGATTAGACAAGGCTCTTTAGGAACAGAACATTCATAATTGAGACAAAGAAAGAGTATTAATAACACTTTCCTAACACGGCAGTTAGCCATTTTATATTTCCTTTCTTTAATCTTAGTGTTTTTCAACAAATCATGGGATTTAATAGCGTGTTTTGGCAGATTAGAGGATTTATGGCCCAGATGTTTTTTGTTCTAAAAATGGATTAGGGTGTAAAGTTTGCTGGAATCCATGGAACATGTTGAGGCAAGCCGGTCATTTTGTGTGTGATTAGTGCCTGCCTTCTGTCTCACAGTCCCTCCATCTGTCACAATTCACCAATGGATCTGGTTAGATTTAGCCTCATGTCACAAACAGAAGTCCCTTTTCTGGGCAATTTCATATTACAGATTCATTTTATGCCATTTTTATGCCCTAGTTAAAAGACAGAAAGAAGTGTGTGTGCATGTGCGTGTATGTGGAGAGGGGGAGGGAGATGGGTAGATATTAGCCTCTCCTTTAATGTTTGAAAAATAGACTGGGGCTTGGAGTCTCCCATCAGTATTCTATCCTGCAAATCACATGCAGATCATAATAAGTATAATCTACAGTACGCTGAAGAAAAAAAAAATGACAAAGTGTCACATTTAAAATTAAAAAGTATTAGCTGTGCCGGTGATGCTTGTAACATTTTAAAAGGAAATAATTCGGTGACTACTAAGGCTAAGCCCTAGGCTGTGAATTTGCAGCAAAACAGTGGACATTTGACCTACTATTAGCGGCGTGAATAGGAGTGGGAATGTAGGTCCGTGTAGCTGTGGTTTCTTGTGCAGTTCTGAATGACAGGTGGTGGTGGGGAGCAGGCAGGGGATAAGGCTTCTCTTCCCAGCCATTATGTGTTTCATATCTATAGCAAACCACCGCCACCTGTGGTTTATTGTAATGTATTCACAAGTTTTAAGACGGGGAAGAATAAAACCATCTATTTTTAAGAGTTTTGGATCGCTAGCATGATCAAAGCCTCCCCTAACTCTTATCCGGTTACATCCTGCTGCATGCAAACCGCAGGGCTAACTTCTGCAATGTCAGGGAAATATTGAAACTAATGGGATCAAATATCGGGACAATGATTCTGGCACTGATGTTTCTCATGCTTCATATCCAGGTGGCTCTACCATAAGAGTAACAGAATTACAAAGCACAGGCAGGTTTATGGACATTGCCTTTTAATTCTTTCTCATGAATAATGATGAAATGTTGATGAATTTCATCAATGAAAGCTAAAGTGTTTTCTTGTAACTTTCTTTTTTTAAGATATCCTTTCTTCTATCACGTCGTCAGGTTATTTAAATGACCACGATGCTGTTACCAAGGCAATCCAGGAGGCCCGGCAGATGAAGGAGCAACTTCGGAGGGAACAACAGGTGCTGGACGGGAAGGTGGCTGTTGTGAATAGCCTGGGTCTCAATAACTGCAGGACAGAAAAGGTCAGTGTCCGAGACTCCCTGCACAAATCCCCAGAGATTGCATTTGCCTCTACTTGCATAGTTTCTTCCTCCCTTTTTTCCTCTCTTTATTTGCTCTATTTTCTTCTTCCCATTTTTTAAACAAAATCGTTGCTTCTTACAAAAAAGTGAAAGGTAAAATGAAAACCACAACCAAAAGTTGACATGAGAGAAAGACCTGGAGACACCTGAGGGAGAGGAGGGAGGTGACAGAGATGGTTAAAGCCCTCATGAGAACTTTGGAGGCCACTAATTCTCTGTTCCAGCCTGTCAACATGTATTATGACAAGGTGATCTTGGAAATCTCTGGGTCTAAGTGGAAATCTTGCTTTATGGAAATGCTTACATGTGTTTGTGAGATGAGCTGGATTTGAAAATATTCAAGCTTCTTTAGGAGCATAAGCTTTGCTGATAGTCAGGCTCAGCTTCTGGGTATTTAGCCTTGTGAGGTTGTCATATATGATATTTTGTGACCATTGCAATGTAGCACTGTCATGTCATGTTAGATGACTTAACAGAATTGAAAAAATGGAGAATTGACAACACAAACTGCACCAAATATTTGCAGTGAAATGTAGAAGCAGCAGAATGTATGGGCCTTACCATCTTCCACTTTTGAACTGGCCTGTGAAGTTGTACAGTAACAATATAACAACAGTGAATATCTCTAGAAAATTTGTGTGTGCTGTAACTATCTATCGCATATGCTGAAGAGTTTGTGATTTCCTGCTTTTCTCTGGAAATACCTGATGTCTTTCCATGCACTGTCTTGGCTTGCAGAGAGTACGTAGATCAGCCAGTCCTTGCTGCCACATCTATAGTAAGCTGTCCATATAATCCTGCTACTTAAAAGATGTACGTCCCAACTCCTGTGTGTGTCTCAACATTATGTGCATAGCAAGACTTTTTCCTCAGTTCCTCTCTTCCCCCTGCAGTATTTTCTGAGATGGCACAGCCTTTATTGTTCTGTACAGCTAAGATGACTGTTGCTGCATTTGGTGCAAACTGAATTCTACTGAAACCTCTTCTAGTGGCTTTTCACTGTAGGGCCTTGTGTGAATCACTGAGATGGGCAGATAAATAGAGTGAATAAAAATGATCAGCTATTTAGCAGAAACTTGAAAGTCAGTCATCCTAGGAAGCTTGTGAGTCAAACAATATTGTCCAGAATGAGCAGATTGCTAATTTGGATAGCTTTCCATTTTCCGTGTTTTTAGATGGAGTTTGATCAATAAGCTGTGAGAAGCCAGCAGTCTGGGGAATGAATGTTAAGTGTTCGTGTGAGTCTCTCACTACTGTACTTTTTTCATCAGCCTGTCCTGGGTGTAAGTGATGTAGAAATGACTCCAATTTCATGCACTTTCTGGAGAGGAAGGGGAAGGAAAAAAGAGGTCAGTGTAATAGGTATCCGGCAGTACATACAGTCTCTCTCAGAAGAATAAGAGCATTGGTACGGGGAGAGAGAAAGAAAGAGAGGGATGGAGCATGTTTACGGCATTTCACGTAGAAGAGTACCAGAAGGGAAGAGGGAAAAGCAGAGTGTCAGATATAAGAAGAAGTGATCACAAGCACAAAGGAATTTATATTCAAATATTTAAGCATTCTTGAAAGGATGCTCGGAGCAGAAATTTCTTTTCTCTGCTCCCCATGTAGAAATGACTTTAACACTCAGCCAGATGCTAATGCAAAGTGACTCAAGCTATTCCTCGCAAGCATAGCTAAATTGCCGTTATTTGTTAAGCGCATTGAATTCAGCTGTGGATACAGCAGTTGGTTGCATTCAGAAAGCATCTGTACCCTTTTTTTTTCCTCTTTTTTTTTTTTTTAATCCTCCAAAGCAGAGACAACTCTACCTATCTCCCCCCTCTCCTCCCTTGTGCTGGCTGGGAATTGTCAAGTGACAACCGACCAAATCCTTTTGGACAGGAAGCCTTCATCCTGAGTTCTATATACTTGCAAAGCAGGCCTTGTGGTTGGATCAGGAAGCCCATTAAAAGCACTTTGATGGTATGGAAATTCATCTTCATGAAGCACCCAGGCCCCTAAGCAGCATGCTGTTTAGCTGTGGTTACAGATCAGTCATTCACATCGGAGGGCAGTAATTGTGCTGACGGCTTGTTCGGCAATGGAAGTACATAAAATAATCCCAGGCCCTCCACCATAGCATTGCGAGTTAATCTTCTTTAATACAGATCAGCTGTTGTTCTAACACATGACTTTATGCTGGCTCTAGTGACTCTGCACAGCCTTTTGATTAAGTAACAGGAGTGGAACCATCTGCATTCACTTTATTCTGTTACTTTCCTATTGTTGGGATTCTCCTTGCCCCTTCTGTTTTCACTTCTCACCCTCAACCCGGGTTGAAGTTTATTTTCCTCTCTAATTCATGCCTCCTGGTGGGCTTGTGGAGGGCAGGGAGGAGTCCTTTTACATGGTAGCAGGAAGAAAAAAATTGTCTGCTCAATTGAAAATTTCTCTAAAGCAACTGTAGGGTTGCTTGGGTTTTCTGATAAAATAAATGCCCAAACTTTCTCGGGGTGCACCTATTTTTTTGTTTATTTTATTTTATTTTATTTTAAAGTGGAGAGCGGGAATGACTGAACCAAATCTGAGATCTCCTTGACTGTAATGGCATTTGGGTTGCTGGGGTGACCACTTAAGCCAATAAGCACTAGTTAAGAAGTTGCACTTCCTAACTTGTTGTAGGGTCTCCTGAACTGTCTCTCGCATCTGATCCAACAGAGGAAAAGGAGGAGGCTGTGAGGTTTCAGCACCTGTTCTCCTTTCCCATACATGATCTTGGCCATCCACTGACTAGCCAGCTGTGAAGTTCAGGTCCAGACAAACACCCCAACTTCTCTAAAGTTTGTGGCTGTTTGACCGAGGAAGTTGACTTAAAGTTTTCTCTCTTGCAAAGAGCAGGATTTGAGAGGAAGGCAAGTGTTGCCATTTTGAATTAAATTTGATTCTGTTTTTCCCTGTTTTCAAGGAGAGGAAAAAGAGGTAGTTGGGAAGGTTGGTAGTGAGAAATAGAACTGCTGCCATGTTACCACTGAGGGTTTCCTTTCAGAAGCTCAGGGTCCCACCAGGGCAGCCCCCGAGCTTCTGGGATGTTATGTTTGCTCACTGGTTGGTTGCTGACAGTGAGATTTTGGGGTGGGGGACAGAATTAAAAGAGCTAAAGCAGCTGTGTGGACATGGACTTATTTATACTTAGAAGTGCACATTACATCGATACTCGTGTAGAAGATCGCTCTCCTAACCTTCAGAGTGATCTCAGTCTTTATATGCAACAAGTACTGGTCTGGGGCTATCCCAAGTTTTCCTCCCTTTGCTGCAGTGGCTAGGGTAGCTAGGGAGAGTTATGGTTCTCTGAGACCTCTTGTTTTTTGTTGCATTAATTGCTATTGCAGCCTACCAATGAAGGTAGGTCCTTTATACCTCTGAACATGTAAGTTAGACTATCAGTAGGGATTTATCCGTGGGGATGACTGGGCAGGCTCAGGACTGGAAATCACATTTGGGAGTCTGTTAAAGCTCTTGAGGCTTTTCTCCACACACGTACATGACTTGTTATCTAGCTCCTGTTCCCAGATGGGTTGATCCCTGTGGACAGCCAGACCGACCAGCTGTAAGGCAGTAGTCAGACAGGAATTCTGTAGAACTGGAGAGACACTGTAAAAAAGGAATCATAAATGAGAAAAGATTTTCAAAAATGGCTAGGATGATTTGTGTGAGTCACTTTATGGGCATCCAACTTGGACCATCTTGAGGGATTTGATTTTCAGAGGATTACAGTAAAAGCCATGAACATCATGATGAACATGGATTTTACTAAAACCTATTTTAATTGCAAATGCAATAAAACATATTTTTACTTTACTTTTCTTGGAAACACTTCTGTGTATAAATGAGAAGTGTGTGTGTATGTTTTTCTGGTTTCTTGGAAACCCAGGAGCATAGTTTTATTTGTAATTGTCATCTACAGTTAATTATAGCTTGATATGTACTATACATAAACAATGTTACCTATTATACATGTAGCTGAGAGCACAGATTGTCATCTAGTGCAAACACCACGATAGGCAGCATCAGAAAGTGGACTCTGTTCTATTTGCTTGGCCCCAAAACTGCATGTTCCTCTGCAAATGACATACACAAACACAAAGAACCAGCATGTGTGTGCATGCATACAAACCTGCAGCACGCTCTTGCACAGATACACAGCACAAACATGCACAAAGCTCGCCAGTGATTTTCTGACTATAGACAGTTTCAAACATTCGTGTATGCACCCGGGTAACTAAAATAGGAGGGAAGGGGAGATGCAAGCAGGTAGCTGAGCTCGTGTCTGCATACGCTGGTACACACACAGGTATTGGCTTCTGAATGCTGGAGCCTGCTGCTAAAGGCACAGGCAGCTGACATGGCTGTGTGAGTACACACAGCCACGCAAGCATTTTGAACGTGCACGAACGCTCATAGCACACTGAGACAAGTGCATCCGAATACATAGACATCCCATGCTGAAGTGTTGCTTAACCTGCGATAGAAATTCTCTTCGTTACTGGGAGGAGTGTGCCCTTCTAAAAGGCTCTGACATGTACTTGTCTGCTGGGCTGTAACTAAAGAGCTATTTGTAACAATATTTATTCCAGCTTTGTAAGCAGGAGCCTATTTATTACCCGTGCTTATGGAACACCAGGTTCAGGATGCCTTCCCTCCCGTTCCCACCCACCCGCCTCCCACCACCCTTCCCACTCCCACCCCCACCTCTCCCTCTTCCCCTTAAGAGAGTGCCAAACGTGAAATGACAGTGACCAATGTTGACTTAATGTGGATGTTTAATAATGAAAAAAGTGTGTCAGTTCCAGCGTTAGTTACAAATGGCAGTAAGTATATCGGGTGGCAGCCCTGTAATAATTTTACATCCATCATTCCTTCCTGATGCCTCGCTGGCTGCCTGATGGATGGGGATAGCAGAGTTAACTCTTAAGAAACTGCTGTGATCCGCTGAGCTGAAATGAATTCTGTCCCTGCTCTCCCCTCGGGGAGGAGGGGGATATTAAGAATCTCAAACCGCAGATCCTGCTGTCTTTGAGAAATAAAACACTACAGCTCACTTTACTAAAGGCATAAGGAGGAGCTGTTTTAACACATGGGATTTAAATTTCTCTTACAGTAGAGAATTTTACTTCAATAACAGATATTTTTTTTTATTCCCCTAATGGTTAAATTTGAAGAAGAAAGTTGAGAAAAAAATGGAGGGAAGAAGGGCAGAGAGGAGAAGAAAAAGGAAGGGTTGGTAAAACCGAGTCTGACCCAGTGCTTGCTGCAGACACTGAAAGTCTGTGGGTCAGACTAGAGTGCGTACGTTGCAATGACTGCAACTGCGGAGAATGGGACCTGGTGCAAGCTGGGTTCCCCAAACGGGAGAAACCCCCTGGAAGTAAGTCCAGAGGTGCAGTACAAACATCATAAACCAAATCACTGTAAAAGTTAAAACCTGCCCATTTTCATATTCTCTGCAGTATTTTACTGGTAAAATACTTTAGCATTTCCAGTGACTAGCAGAGGCTGTATTACCCACAGACATTACATACACACACATTTATCCCTGCACGTTCAGTAGACTGCTAATATGTATGTCCTGTAATTTGTAGCCCGCTCTATTCCTCACTGGCCTGTAAAACACTAGGAAAGATGATCAGCGTGATGTTTTTGTTCTCTTCTCGCAGTGTGAGAAGAGATCCTCCTTGTGTTTGGAATAATTATTATACAATGTGGGGACCAGGGATATCTTGTGGACAGTGGACTGATACAGGCTCTAAATCACCCTACAACACAAAAGTTAATATATTATCCTGACAATTGTACGTCCACTTCTTATTCCTCTTTTCCCTACCCTCTTCCTAATTTTGTCGTACTGAGTTTCTTTGCCAACAGAAATTCTTGTATGTGGGTTGCAGTCCTCTTTGTTAATGCTATCAACACAGAGCAGTTTTCAAAAAGCACAACAACAAGGCAAGCAGGTATTATGTCATCACCCATCCATCACCCTGTATGTCAGCCTTTCAATAAGTCCAATCAGCAGTCTCAACAGGATCGTCCATATTAAAGAAGTCTTCTATTCAACAGGGCTACTGTATGCATTGTAATTTCTCCCGAAATTTCTCTCAAATTTAGTTAAAAACACATGTCAAGTTTGCACACTGCAAAGATCAAAATTGTTTTTGTCCAGCATTGGTAAGTAAGCATTAAACATTTTGATTTGCTTCAGCCGAAAGTTTATTCTTTTTTCTCCCTCCCCCCCCCCGCCACACACTTGTTT
>VXAA01006092.1:267105-288166 GCA_013399115.1 Anseranas semipalmata
CCCCCCCCCCCCCTTTTGTTTTTGCCATTTGCTTTGTGGAGCTTGTGTATATTTATATTTACAGCCTCTGCATTTAATGGCCACATGCCTTATTTTCACAGATGGCCAGTGGAAGACTTCCCCTCCCCCCTTTTCTTTTAGTAAAGCCTGCTTTTGGTTTTGCTACTTTTGTCACAGTGCCACTACTCTCAGTTAGCAAGTGCCTACGCATGGGAGGGAGAGATTCTGCAGTGAGGATTTTCTTAATTCCCCCAACAATTTTACCTCTATTTTAAAACGCCCTTTCTTTTCCCTGATTGACCATCATCTACTAAATGTCCAGATATAATTTTCAAAGGAAAATTAAGTGTGCGTGCGTGTGTGTGTTTAGTACATCGTTATGGTGGGGATGCATGGGCAGGGTTAGCTAATAAAAAATGAAACATACAGAGGGAAGGACAAATGCTGCCCACAGATGTGCGCGTGAAACTCCCACAGAAGTCAAGGGAGAAGGGCATGTAGGAGCAAGGGAAGAACCCTGGATCCTTGCAGTTGTTGAAGTCTGAATGAGAATGTAAGTCTTCCTTCACTCCAAAGAGCAAAGACTGGAAGTGTTCACATCCTGGTGTGGATAAGTGAGGACTGCAGCTGTTTATACCTCAGTGGAAATTTTATTAAGCCCAATAAAAATGGATCAACTTCCTCCTGAAAAAAAAAAAAATCATACAGCTGATTTGAGTTCTTGTTACTTCTTTTGAGCTTTTTGAGTCTTTGGGTTTAAGTTCTAAGCTTTGCCCTACAGCCATGAAAGCTAATTACTTCCTGAGATCTTGTTGTTATTTTTACATAATCACATGCCCCCAGTAGCTAGGGCTTTAAGCACATTCATGGGCACCAGCATCAGTGCAACACCTCTCTCCAGTGTAACAGAGGCAGATTCTTCTGTGAACCATGTCTACCAAGACCCCTGGGCAGCCAGCCTGTCCTGTTCTGCCAGTCCTAGCGTGCAGGTGCTCACTCAGCTGAGTGACAAACAGCCGCCAGTATGTTCTCAGGGTGCAGAACTTTACCTTTAGTAGTATTGATGCTCATGGTGGGGAGTAGACAAACTAATAAGCCTTACTTCATGGCTGGGAAAATGTGGCAGTTTCTTTCTTAGAAGATAGACTAGATAGTGTGTCAACTTCTTCATTAGGGATCAAAGAAACGTAAGCCAAGGTACTGCAGCCTTCACAATTTTAATACCTTCTAGGGAAAAATGAAAGAGAATAGTCTACATCTCTGTAATGCTACTGCGCAGATGACTCACCCATTGTTTAATAAACAATTGCCAGGAAAGTAGAGACTGTGTTTTTGCTTTCTCTTTACATGTGTGCAGACCCTCTTTCTCAGGATATCCTGCATTGGTTGTGATTTTCATCTTACTTCATTTTTGGTGTACCACCTCTCTTCCCCGGTTAACCCTTCCGTGCCTCCCAGACCAGCTGTAGCATCTCTTTCTGACTTGCTGTGAAATCCTTCATTGTAATTTACACAGCACATTTCATCCAGAGATCTGAAAACTCTTCACAATGGTGGGAAAATGTCATGATCTCCACCCTGCTTAGTTTTGTGCAGAGCAACTGAACAATTCAGACAAACTTCCAGAGCATGTCAGCCCAGAAAGCAGTCTAGATGAGAAAGTGGGTCATGTAACTCTTAACCTATTTGCAATCAGCGGATTACAGCTAGATTTGGTTGAGGTCGATGCCTATGCCTGCACTGTAAAAACTTTTATAGGAAGCAGGCAGTGTCTCATCATTCTGCTTTGCTTTTGCTTTTGCTTTCCTTCTGTTTCTTCCTTAAAGAAACGGGTTGATTCAACCCTATCTGCATTTTCATTACGCTATCTCGCAGAGCTCATAACCAAAGAAAAGGAGGACCTCAGCATCCTAATTTCATGTAGAATTGCCGTTTTCTGTAAGTTTGTTTCCAAGTCAAATACTATATTTTGCCAAGGAAATAATTCTTCCTAGAATGAAGAATTACAAAATATATATATATATATATTAGGGAGCTGCCTATATACCCTTAGAGCTGCCAATTTATTGAGCGTTTTTTCCCTTTTATTTCAGTTGACTCTGTCTTGCTGTGAAAGGTACTGATTTGGGAGCTCTTAGAAACCAAAGACCTATGTCCAACAATGTATGGCAAAGAAAATGGCTATACAAATTTCAGCAAATTCTCCCTGTGATTGGGTGTCTGTTCCCAAGAGGAGAGTGGTTAAGTGCCTGGGCCTGCTCAATTCCTCTGATTTTTTTTTTTTTCCTGTAATGTCTAATAGGTCACCTCTCTGTGGAGTCCATATAGCACTTCATATAGATTACAAATCAGATACAGTGATTTTCAGGCGGTATTGAACCACTCTGGATTTGAATATATACCCTAAACCAAAATATGTCATTCCTTTAGCAAGCGATGTAGCCCCAATTAAGACTGAATGAAATAATTCTGAAACAAGTACCATAAAATCAGGAAGAGCTACAAATAAGGAAAGTTATTTTCTTTCTTCTAATGCTGCTTTTAGGTTCTGTGGGTGGATTATTCCATGAAAAAGAGAGATTTCAGATAAGGAAGACTGAAAGAGCTGAGGGGGTGGTGAATGCATTGTTTCTTCATACTCAACTTTGATGCAACAACAACAACAAAAAAATCTCCCAAATGATAAATTGCTGAGACATTATAAATAATCTTTCATCTTCTTTGGTGGTCCACAGAGTTTATGTAATTGGAAGGCTAAAACCCTTCTTTGTTGTTTCTTCCCTTTTCATTAGTACAGTAGAAGACTATAAAATTGTGCAGCCAGAAGGGGTTTAACAATTACTGAGTCAACATTTGAAAGTCTCACTCTATTTTATCATTTCATGCATGTGCTTTTTATGAGTTTTACAGCCCTGCAAGCGTTACTTAAGCAAGGTCCATTGTAATGGTGGATCTGTAACTGCTCTTATTTTATTTTGCTTTCCCTAGAAACATGTGCCATCAGCAAGAATCACAATTCCACACACACAAAGAAATGAGAAGCTCAAGGTTACAATTTTTAGATAAGATTCAGGAGTGCTAGTTTCAGTTCCTAAAACCACCAGACTTGCTGTGGAACCTTTGGCAATTCATTTAATATGTGACTCAGTTTCCCATCTGGTAAACAGGGATAATAGTACTGCTTTTCTTCTTGAGATTGTATGGCTAAATTCACTGATGAGTGCAAAACTCTTGGGCAATGTGATCTGTTACACAGAAAAACCTATATCTAAACAGAAGAACCTTCCAAAAAGAGCCTGAAATTTTCTTACAGCAATTATAGGTGTAACATGATCTGGATTGTAACATGGTTTGGACCTGGACATAAGCAGTGTGCACAGTATGTATTTTGAAGGAGTGTGGCATTAATATGCAGGAGTAGAGCCTGAACTGCAAATAATTCATCATGTGCAGACTTCTGGGCACACCTCACAATACTGCCAGTGGTTCCTGTAAGTTCTTCCAGCTCTCTGTCACCCATAATGCCCACCTTCCTCCTGTTTTCCATATTTTGAAAGACAGCGGATGAAGATTTTGTAACACAAACTATTCCGATGCTTATTACTGCAAGAGGCAGAGGAATTGCACAGAAAGATTGGTTTGACAAAGTCTACATTCATATCAGATATGTAGGATAAGACTCTTCACCTTTTGGGGGAGCTAAGAAAAATATCATAATGTTGAATGGATAACACCTGGCACCACCAGTGTGTCTGATAATTTAAGATGTTTTTCTGTAGTAAACAGAAGTGAACTTTCATTGCTGGATCATAGTCTAGCAGCTTATCTTCCCAGTACTTTAAGATTTTGTGCATATTGACCAAGGTTTGTGACTGAGTGGTTGATATTTACTGGGGCTTGCTGAGAGAAGACTTCTGCCTCAGCACCACAACCCACAATAGATGGTGCCACCAGGCTGGCTCAATAATGTAAGATAAAAACTAGCTTATCAAAACTCAGTCTATTTGAAAATACCACCTTTAGAGTTTAGATGTGAATTCCTCCCCCAGCGCAGGATGGTAAATAGCTGGATAAACTGCACTTAAGGTGGGTGAAATGGGACAGTGAAAAGGACAATAACAGGCAACCATCTGTTTCTTTTAACATGTTGACACCGAAGAGAACAAAGGTAGCAGGCACTCTGTCCGTCAGAGTGTTTGTAATTCTTAGGTGCAAGAACTGATGAGCAAGTTTCTCCTTGCAGTCCATATGTAACAGTGCTTGGCTCTCTCCAGTTTCTCTACAAACACATTTTTTAGCCTGGCCTTTCAGTTCACTTGGAAGAGGAAAGGCAGGAATGTGAAAAGATGTGCCTGAATGCTCCTCCTCTGGTTTTCTGCACTGGCTGTATCTCTGCAGGCATCAAGCTTAGAGGAAAAACATTCATATCAGGGGAAATGGGGGTAGGGTTAGGGGAGTAGAAAACTGAAGAGTGGACTGCTTCAGTAAAACTGCTAACCTTGAATTATGCAATCGGAAAAACAGTTCTTGCCAAAATACGATTCTAGCTGAGTTCAGAGTACTGTCAGTGGTTGCCAAATACCCCAGCCAAAAGGATGTCTCCAGGAGGGGGAGGAGGGGTCCACTGCCATATGCCCGGCATTCGCAGCATTCTGGAAGAATCGTGGAGTCCTTCAGGAGTGGAGGCGTGTGCGTGGTCTCAGGTGCGCCCTTGGCATTGTTACCCAGGTCCAACCCAAGACAGGGGTGGCGAGGTCAAAGGGGATTAGGTAGATGTGTCAGAATGTCTTTATTTTTCAGACCTTCCAAGGTTTTGATTCACGTTTGTGTAGTAGTGGGAGGAGTTCTGGCAAAGATTTCGGGCCGTTCTACATATGTTTTGACTCTTCTTGTTTTATGTTTCTTCCATGAAAGAGACTGCAACCAAGTTCTTGTCATTTTTAGATCAATGTTTTGTTAAACTATGACAGCTATCCATGACAGAGAGCCAAGTAACTTTTGCAGCTGACCACAAAACTGAGTCTGACTTGTGGTGCTTAGTCATTTTATATATATATATAATTTTTTTTTCTTCATGACACATTCCATGTGTGTATGTGTTTTTCTTTGTTCTTTTAAATACAATTAGAACATTGCTAGGAGCTGTGCTACAGATCCACAGATCATTCTTCTCTAGCAGATTACTTTCTTTGATTAATGAAGTTTTAGAAACTTCTCATCACATTGTGGCTGTTGATGAAACCTGTCTGTTTGTACTTTGGACAATTGGGCTATTGTGCGATTGCTCTCTACAGTATTACCTTCTCTGTTTTGCCAGTTAGAATTTTAGATGATCCAGACAAGGCTCTCACTGTCCCTACGGAGAATCTCTCCTGCAGTCCCACCAGAAATGACCATTAGGATAGTTTGTCTCAACATCTGCCGAACTTCTCCATAGAGGTTAAGGAGGAAAAAGATGTTTATAAGATATCTATTCAGTCTTCCGGAGCCTGATCCAAAATTCAGGTATTTAGAAGAAAAAGAGTCACTTTATCTTGAACAAGAGCTCCCCATGTTTCTTTGCCTGCAAGAGCAGAAGCATTTCTTACTATTTGTTTCCCTTGCTTTATGCAGTGTGATTTTTAGCAGGTCTCACAAGCAAGTCTTTGCAGCACTTCCCTGGGTCTGGACCAGCCTTGCCTCTTCTTCCCAGCGCGACTGGGTCTAGGCTGCATTGGATGCCACTCATGCAATGATCATGGGATGAATAGCATTTTGTACCTTTGGGGTGTGGGGCAAACCTGAAAAGTAGGGATTATCCCTCTGGTTACTTTCTTGCAGCTTGTAAAACCTGCAAGCATGTAGACTTCCAGTCAGCTGAATTCTATCCCCCCTTTCATTCTGTGCCTGGCAAAGCAAACAGTTGTGGAGCTTGATACAACGATTAAACTTGTTTCAGGCACAGACCAGCACACTATGGAGAGATGTGCTGCAGCCTCCTGAATTCCAGTACCGTGTCACAAGTGCTTTATTAACGTATGCTACATGTACTCCACCTGTTATCAGTGGATGGTACCACAGCTTGCTACTGTTTACACAGCTAAACCCAACACAGTGGAGTGGTGGCAGTTCTAAGAACGTGTAATTTGCTATCAAATTAAGGTAATGATGATAAATAGGTCCTCTTTTTGTAGAACCTTGAAGCCCTTGCGTATCTTTGTCTGAAGGTATTCAGCAAATTCTCCGAGATGAGGCTAGGCTAGCACTGCCAACAGGTTATTTGGGGAGGAGCAGATTTTTTTTCCTTTGTTTCTTTGGAGCTTCCATAAATACTTTCTCCATAAACTGAAAGGCTCTCCAGGAGAGCTAGCAAGATGCTTCTATCAAATGGAAAGTAGTAACCCTTCAAGTGAGCACTTTCAAGCAAAACAACATGGGAGTGCTGCTTAGCCCCTTTCAGATATTTTATAATTTTAGAAGTGCTTTTGTACATCGGGATTGGGGAAAATCGGCTGCAGCATATTTTGTAGGAAGAGCGTAGGACAGGAAATCAGCACGCCGCTCACAAGCAAGCTGGGCTTTTGCATCCTGCCAGAGCCGCTGCAGTCTTTCTGTTTTCCTAATGCTGTTGCAGAGGTTTAGGAAAGAGCAGGCCTTAGGCTTATCTTTGCCTGATATTTTTTTTAACTTCAACATTTTTAAACACTAACACAGAAGAGTGCAGCTGGCCGTTTTGGCATCCTCTGTTTGAACAGCAACATTATGCAGAAGTTCTTTTTAACTGCCACCTTACAGTTAGGGACTGAACTAGGTTATCATTCGGTATGTTTAAGCAGCAAGGAGTAAATTGGCACCCTGCTGAAAGGGGGTCTCCCTGCTCCCCTGTGTTTCAGCTGTCCAGAGAGCCACCTCCAAGCGCTGCAGCTCAGTGCAGCCCGTGGGCTCAGTGCCCGCCTGGCATCCTTTCCTTTCCCTTCTCTTCCCCTCTTCCATCATGCCTTTGCTCTCCCACTTCATCCGATGTGGCTGTACCTCAAAATGCAGAACTTTTCACAAGATGGATAGCAGTGGAGCATCTGTAGGCTTGTTAAGTCAAACTCTGATAAACGAGCCGTACCCAGTGCGTACCTTGCAGACAGCATGCCAGAGTATTCGCTGACCTTAAGACTCAATCAGATCATGTAGGGAGAGTGTGGTTCTGAATGTGACTGCCTCCGACTTCGACAGCTGCGCTTACTGCATAAAGAAAAAGCTGTTAAGCCTGTGCCCTTCGCGCTCTCAGCTCTGTTTCTCTAAGAGGTTTATACATGATTCAAGAAAAATCTGCAACAGAATAGCTCCCCTCCCCCGTGGTGTATGGAACAAGGGGAGATGTTCTTTTATATTTGAGGTTGGTGGCGACATTTTTAAATGATTGCTGACATACAAATTTGTGAACTCTATCATTATGGAGTTGATGGCAAATAGATTTTTTTTGAGGAAAAACTGTTGACTTGCATTATATATCTGAGATCCATTTGGAAGAGATACAAAGTCAATTTATTCCTGACGTTTTGTCTGCTCACAGGCTGCTTTGGAAATGAGACCTAAGTTAAACCAGTAAACCAAAGAGTTTGGTAAAGCTAAATGCCTGAAAAGTTTGGGTCCTTACTTGAAGCTTCTCCAAGCTCTCTGGATCTGCTGTGCCTGGGAAGTGTTACAGAAACCCGCTTGCTTGTGATAGACTGGCTCTGCCACATGGGATTTTCCTGCAAAAACCAAGGGGATAATCCATCTTGCACTGTTTCAGTGGTGATACATCTGGTTATAGACAGAGCACGAAAGTGATCCGTAATGAAAGTGAATGTGAGGGGAAAGAAATTTAACCTAATGTTCCCTAAACTGTGCGAGTGTACCCAGTTGAGCTCATTAGCCTCATTTCTAAATTTCTCTGGAAAATCTTTGGGAAGTGACTTATGTGAATTTGAACTGTTCTTTGAATCGCAGATGTGGGGACATCACATTGAGGGAAGCGTTCTGTATTCACATTGTTCTCTTTTTTGTTTTCTTCTTTAGTACAACCCAGTGACATTATTAGGCTATACAGAATAGTTGTAAAGTCTCTGGTTGCTGTGTGAAATCTGAAAGTTTTTTGTTTGTTGATCTTTTACAGTCTTCGGGAGTGAAACAGATCAACAAAACAGCAATCTTTCTTTCAGGAAGAAGCTCAAAAGACTTTTTTCAACTGGAGCCACTTTATTATAATTCAGCATCATGTCATTTTCTTAGCTTTGCAAAAGGCACAGTGCCTAACATTTTGAAATGTTAGTATTGCTTTCCTGAAAGATTTATTTTTAGACGTGTGATTGTCAGGAAGATAGGATGTTTATGAGTAATATACACAGGGAAAACAAAAACAGTTGGAAAATGGAACACCTTTGTATTTGTAAAGTCCAACAATTCAGAATGAAGAGAGGTATTTTGAAGAGAACATTGGAATTAATTGCCCTGGCATGTTGTTCTGGCAATGTCTGTGGACACCACTGCAGCCTGACAGATTAATTGGCAGCACGCACTAGCCTGTTGCAATCCAGGGTTCACAGATAGTTCTGAGTATGTGAATGACGGACGGGCTGCTAGGAGGGTTGGGCAAAACAGTCTGGACAGGAACACAAACCACTGCCTAAGTATCATGCTCAGTCCAGGCTGACCCTTTCCTGAGGCTTGAATAAGTTCAATCTAAAGTTCTTGGGTTTTTCCCCCTATGGCTACTTCCTAAAATACTGCCTTTTAAAAAAGAAAAAGGGCAAAGTTGCCCATGTCTCTGCACTTGGAGTTCAGGCTGAAAATAGAGTAAAATAATAAATATATTGCACAAGAGTGTGTATCATCTAAACTTCCAGTCCAGCTTTGCAGTCCCAGGGACACAGGGAGTTGAAGTATTCTTCAGATGTGCATCCAATTTTATCATGCTCAGCTAAACCAATCTTTTCAACACTATGAAGTTAGCTCATCACTAGCTAATAAGCATGTTTTAAAAAAGACTTTGTAGAGTCTGCAACCATACTGCTTCCCCAAAAAATAGTATTATGTATTCTTAAATACCTGGCTTGGTAAACTGTTGTGAATTAATTGTTATCCAGCTTCCCTATCAACCCTCTACGTTACCTACAAACTTTGTGGTTGCACTGTTTAATGATTTTCCTGATCCAAATCCTGCCCTCTTCCCCATATAGGACAAAACAACACTGGAGACCCTGACTCAGCAACTGGCAGTAAAACAGAGTGAAGACGGGAAGTTTAGCCACGCAATGATGGATTTCAACATGAGTGGAGATTCTGACGGTCAGTACAAATGGCTTATCCTTGTTTCCAGTTTTATGTATACATATCTTTGGGATCTGGAGGACAATACAAGTGTTTTGGAGGTCTGTGAGGAGTTAAAGTGGTTAGCAATAAGTGGCTTTGTAACAAGGCAGGAAAAAATCATTCCTCATATGGTGTTTTAAGTCTGGAGGTGATTTTTAGCCTTCTCTTTTGTACGATGTATATCTCAAGGTGGGACCAAAAATGTGTTTCTGATGGTGAAAGTGAATAAAGGAAGCAAGTAGATGTGGGATGGGATCGTATGGTAAGTCCATGAGTTACAGACCTGATCACCCATGGATGATGCACACCCTGTGTCTGTGGGAATTTGCTTGGATTTGATGAAGCAGGCTTAATGTTCTTTTTTTTCTCTGCCACTGATTGTGTTGTTATGAAGGGGTAAGCGTAAAAACAGGCAGATGTGTAAGTGTTCATTTGCTAGTTAGAGACTTGCTTGAGAAGAAACACCTGATGTTGCCATATATCACACCATTGCCATCACATTCTGTAAACAACAAAGGAAGAAAGTAAGAAGAAAATCTACACTGATACGTGTTGATTTTAGGTTATTATGTAGTAAAAGATGTCTTAGAAAACCTGTTTAATGTTTTATGTTAAAAAAACAATTGGAACACTTCATCAAGTCTATACTATGTGATACTGAATCAATAGAATAACTAAAAATTAGACATTTTACAGTATACGGTATTTCCTACTGTTTTGAGTAAAAGAAATACCATTAACCTGTTGTGAACACTGACTCATTTAATGTGCAGCACCTGACTTAGGTTACTGTTGGCAGAAGCAGCTTTACAATGAAACACAAGTTGGGAATGCTTTTCTCTTTCTTTTTAGGAAGTGCAGGAGTTTCAGAATCTAGAATTTATCGGGAATCCAGAGGGCGTGGTAGTAATGAGCCCCATATCAAGCGCCCAATGAATGCATTCATGGTGTGGGCTAAAGATGAACGGAGGAAGATCCTTCAAGCCTTCCCTGACATGCACAACTCCAATATCAGCAAGATACTAGGTAAGACTGATAGAGCACTGTTCGTCCTGTAGCAAAACTCAGCACTTCTGGTGGAATAGAGCTGAGCACCTGACACAACCGAATTACTGTCTCTAGATTGTCTACTTAGCTACTTAATGACTGCATCAAGGACAGCAGCTGTACAAGCTTCCACCACGCTGCCCAGTGCTATATGTTAACCATAAACTGAAGTGCTCTTGTGTCTTTGTAATTACTCAGATTGTGGTGGTGGGTTTGGTGCAAAAACATGAACTGAATAGATAAAAGCAGTTAGTTCATTTCATTAGGATGTTGAACAAGCACAAAATGACTGCTATCATGTATTTGTCCATATATTTCATCTAACTAGATTCTACAGGGTAGCACACCACAGTTTTTGATGTGTGCTTTAGCACTTTCTGTTCAAAGCAATGGTCACTGTGGAAAGATCCTAAAATACATCCTTTTATTTTATACAATGACAGTTTTAAATTATTTTTGTTATCTTCCCATTGTATTAAATTTCCCTTTAGTGCACGATCTCTATCACAAGCTGCTTTTATTCTAAACATTCTGCAAAGAGTCCTGAAAGAGTCCTGAAATCAAAAAAGAAACATCACAACTAATTTCCATATCCTCTACTCTTCACATCCCAAGCGGTATTTGTCATGAGCAGCATCTACTAAATTTCATTTCTAGCTTTTCACTGCTTGCTTAAATTCCCAGGACTGCATTCCGCCCTAACTTATTCCTCTGTGAGATGCCAAATGCTACAGAAGGTGAATAACTGAGGATTTTTGAGGCCAGTGAATTACTCTTCTGCAGAAAAAAAAAAAAAGTTGACCGTATTGGAGACGGTGCATTTTTACTGTTACAGACTTTGTTACAGAAACTGAGCAGCCATCATGCCAGTGGGTAAAAGCTTAAACAGGGTCCATGTTTACCTGGGCTACAGGTTTGACAAGTTTTGCAGATAAGGGGAGGGATGTAAAGCAATTGTAGCGGCAGCATTAACCAGTTGCAGGGCTGGTAAATATGGTGAGTTTAGTCTAGTCAGAGGTTTGAAGTTTAGCTTGATTAGGGGGGTGTTATGAAAAGTTAGCAGGGGGCAAGTCGAAATGAGATAAAATTGGTCGGAGAGGCAGAATGCATTGGCTGTGGATGGCAGACATGATATTAACCCATGATTAAAAGGGTGATACAAGATTATTAGATTAGTTATGGGAGTGGGATTAGAAGGCTAAATTGGTTATGTTGATGGTAAAATAACCATATACTGGTTAAAAGGGATTACACTGGTTACAGGTGTATGATGTAGATTAGTCTGAGGACAGGGCAGTAATAGTTTTGGTCTGTTTCTAAATTGAGAGTGGTCCTGGTTAAACCTGTTTTTAAATAATCAGCTTCAGAAATCTACAAGATCATTCTGAATGGCCCTTTTCATATAGAAAGTACAAAGAGAGCTTGATGTTTTCCCTCTTAACTGATTGTTTTGGATAACAACCTCCGACAGCACGCTGCTAATTCATTCTGCTTAAAACAGGCGCTTGAGCTGGGCTGACATTTTACGCAGTCTCTGGGGATCCTGGTTGACATTTTAAAGGGCTTCTAAGCATTTTATAATACCCTAAAATCTGGTTTTAATAAGCCATTCTGCTGAAATTGTTAACATAAGGAATCACCTTTTACTATTTGGCGCTAGATCAGGGAGATATGGGGACATCTTTTTCTGATTAGATATACAGTAGTTGGAGTAAAATGTGCAAATTCATTACAGATCCCGTTGAGGTGACAGACAGTATAGCTGACTCCAAACTCTTTACTGTTTTGCTGCCAGATATGGGGAAAAGCAAGGTTTAAAGCAGGAAGAGATGATGTTTCTATTTCTTTCCAGCATCACGTTTGATTTTTTCTATTCCTCCTCTGCAATAGAGAGGGATGCCCTGATGCCTTCTTTCCTGACAGGAACGTTGCAAAGGTCTCCCCTCAATTGCAAAAGGCCAGTCTTTTGAAGTCAGCAGGGAGCTCTCTGTTAACCGGCGTAGGGTGAGCAGCCAGAAACTTGCAGTTCAGCCAGGTATTAGGGGCTCTTTATTAGAAATCCACAATTTTTCCTTACCATTTTGTTAGCAGTGCTGCTGCACATTGAGGTCAGAGAGCTCGTTGTCACTGAGAGTGGCTTAGATGGAGTTGTCACCCATCAAGGGTCATTTTTATAGTAAAATGAGAGGAGATGCCCTTCCCAGCACTAGCATTCTCTAGGGATTATGTTTGACACTGTGGTATTATGTTTTGAGCATAAAAATTAGATACATGGATTTGTCACTAAATTCATCTGTGCATACGTTTGTCATCCATCTGTTCATTGCAACTTAAACTTGTGGATAATGATTTTTTTTAGTAAATTGTTAAAAAAGTGCTAAAACGGGTCTGCTGGACCCTATCAATTTAATAATGCATTGTTTAGATATTTTTGTAAATATTTTAATTAATTTCACTGAGAAATTTACATAAGGAGATTAAGAAAAGAAGTTAGTACCTTCAGAAATTCTCTCATAGCTGTATGTGTGTGAATACATACGTATATGCATACCTATGCATTATATATGTGCTTGTGTGTGTGCGCGAGTATTTTTTAAACGTAAAATCAGCCTGATGCAGATAGCCAGATTGGAAGATACCAGTCCCGTAGACTAAAACTTAGGCAGTACTATAAACAGCTGGAAATTCTCAGCAGAGAAACTTGGCTCAAAATGAGCGGTCAGCAGAGCTGTGAGCCCCACCGAGAGCACGTGTGCGTGTGCGGAGCACTGCACTTGTGCACTGATGGGTGCCTGTCTGTCTGTGGCCGCCAGTCCTGGACTCAGGTGGCTGGCTGTCCTCACCGGCTCTGTGAAAGCCTCACGTGGTCACAGTTCTAAGCTGTCCTAGCTTGTGCTGGGGGCAGGAGCCACGTTTGGTGCTGCAAAGTCTAGTAATTCTATCGTTTATTTTCTAAACGCTTCAGCCACCAGATCGGGGAGAGCTGCACGAGAATCCTGCCCGTCATTATGTATGCATGCAGGGAGGGGATGGGCTCTTGTTTTCGTAGTCGCAGAGAAAAGCCTTGCATACTTGACCCACTCAAAGCTTTCAAACACAGATGGTAAGCAGAAAGCTCACCAAAGAGTGTAAATCTTTCCTTAAAAAAAAAAAGATTTTTCAAGATTCTTCAGTTATTTGGGCTTGGGCTTGCACTCGGCATAGGTACCCATGCCTGCATGTGTGTGTTTATTGACATATAAAACAACGGCAGATAAAGGTATTGCAAATATATTTTGTCCAAACACAAGGGATTGTCAACCAGTTTTAGCATGCTGATCGATGATACTCATTCATACCTTAGCTTGCCTGTGGGTGCAAATGCCAGGATAAGAATAATATGTTCTTCAGAATTTCAAAAGTTCATATTTAAGACCAGTTAGAGAGCTGCTTGGATTTTGCATATTAGTAAGAAAATAAATGAAAATGCTAAACTGTAAAAAATTAGGGTTTATCATCAGAAAATGTGCCCATTTTCAAAATTTATTTTGACAGCACTGTTTGTTTAATTATTTATGATACTTCAAAACATGCTAGTAAATTATATTTAGTGTATTTTGCAAAAACAATAAAGTCATAGTAAGAGGAGGTATCACTGCAGAAGGCAGCTATTAAAAATTTGCTAGGAAGAGAGGTGAGACTGCCAGGATTTTTGTTGTATTGAGTTTGCAGCTTAGGAAGGAAAAACATAACGAATGACATTTATGTATAAATATTGTATGTGTAACTGCATGTACAAATATTATGCATCAAAATTTCAGTTTTTATGGCCCTGATCCTGCAAAGACTTATGTGTTTGCCTAACTGCACCCACTATTTACAGATCTTTTCACATGAGGGGGTAGGAATCTGCCTGCTCAGCTCTGACTGTAGGATTGCAGCAAAATAGCACAGTGAAAGAGGAATTGTGCTGGGACAGAACATTTTCATGACAATTTTGCAAAAACTGATTTCAATTTCTACCTTTCTGTGTGTCGCTCTCAGAATATACATGACTACTACTCAGTTCCTGAGCTGCAGGTCCCCTCACAGCATGTAAAGCAAATGTCAAGATTTGTTTAAAGTCTGTGAGGTTTTCAGCTTTGTTATTCATAAATAAAAACTGTTTCATCAGCAGGAAATAGGGCTGGGGCTGTTTTTTTAAGCCACCAGAACTACAGCATGTTTGTGGTTAGAGGACTCTAGATTTAGACTAAATTTCATTATTTTCTTCATATGCTAAAAAGCCAATGTGCTATTGTCTAAGAGGTAGAATTTGGAACATCTTCCTGTAAGAGCTGTATAAGCTTTACCCTGAATTTTTGACATCATTCAACACAGGCCCTATCTATGTTTCCATCTTGCACACTAAACCAGCATTAGTAGGTGTTCAGTGTCTTGGCAGTCTCCACATGTTTATCACTATGTCATTTAGCCCAAAATCTTGGAGGCGCTACAAGTGGGAAGTTGGTGTCACTTTTTCTAGTCGCTCCCTCTGCCAGAAAAAACACGCGATAATTTCCCTGCAGGAGACAAAGCTGCTGACCACGATTCTGTAGGCAGAGGTTTGCTAATTCAGAGCCATGTCAGGGATGCTCGCACTGAGCTACTAAGTCTGTATGGCATACAAAGTGCCATGCAGGAATTTCAGATCAAATCCTGGAAACAATCTAGTCACGCTGATATGATGCTGTATCTAAGCTAATAACAATTAGCTGAAATGTTGAACTGCCTCCCATTCCAGAACTAGCTGGAGGATCTCTGCATCTTATATGTGAAAAAAATGATGGTTTTGACTCCACAGTATTGTTTGCTATAAAAGGGATATCCATTGCTGCACCTCAGAATAAAGACACCATGATTTCCAATCACTTGCCTCCAGGTTTGAGGCCAGGCTTGGGCTTGTCAGCCCTTCACACCAGAAGCCCAAGCTGCAGTTTGGAATAAAGGTTCAAAGAACATTGGGAAAATGGTGTCAATAATCAGAAGGGGCCTTTCTGGAGGGAACCAAACTGTTTTGTTCCCCGGGAAGGGATAACTCTGCTTTCTGTAGTGAAACTCTTGGGTGCACAGTGAGCGAAGACCAGCCTAAGTACTAGCATGAGCTAAGTACAGTATGAATAACCATAAAAAATGAAGAACAAGAGGAAGTCGAGTATGACGTATGACATTATGGGCCCATTAAATTGAGAAACTATTCAAACTTTTTTTCCAATGGGAAAATGGACTGTTTTTCAATAAAGTTTTCCTTCTAGGCCACATGTTTCACAGCTTGGACCATTCCTGTTCTTTGAAATGTATCTTACCCTGAAGCACTTCTATAGTCCCTGGAAAAATAAAATAGGATAACTAATTCAAGAAATTTTACTTTCTGCTCCCATGCTATGTCCTTTAAGAAATATTAGTTTATAAATTTCAGGAGGTATTTGAAAAAAATTATGAAGTCTTCATTATTTCCCTAGCTCAAATATCCACATGAGCATAGACAGAATGTCAGAAACCAGGCTGCCAGCAATCAAGCTATAGTGCAGCTCCATGGAGAGGTGTGCCGGTATCCCAGTGCTCTTCCTTTCGTGACACATACTAAATTCTTTGTTAAGTTGGAGCTGGCAGTGCTTACCGGCACTTGGTCTTGGAGTTAACACCCCACTGAGACATATGGGATAGCTTATAGCTGTTAGAGGCATTGCTTCAGGGTCTTTGCAAGCTCCTGTACCAAGCAGCATACCATCTAGGATCAGTTTATGTTCTGCTTTTCATGAACCTGGCAGCTAGAAAGATATGTTATTTGTCATGAAAGACTAAGCTGTGGACATGTGCATATCCAGAGTTTATGCTTGATCAGCGATCAGATCGCAGCAACTGGGAGTGCTTTCTCCTCTAGAAAAGGAGGTGAAAACAAGACCATGGCCAAAGGAAGGTCTTAGCAGAGCAGGCTTGATGTGCCTGAGGGTTTTCTGGCCATTCCACTAAAATACACTGCCTAGTTTTCTCAAAAGTATCAGGGACTGCTCATTATCAGGATTATACTTTTAGTGATCACCTGAAAAACATCATAGTGTAGAAAAGTTTCACTAAAATAGTGAGTGAAAGCTTCCAGTATCATGTTTCTCTGCCTCATGGCCATACTCGAGAGGTTTACCAGTGAAACGCAAACAAGACCTGACCTTTGTCTGGAAGCTATGACAGATTCCCAGCCCAAAGCGATATGACTGTCAGTATCTTGTTCCAAGTGACCTACTTGCATCTCCGTCTTTTAGTTGTTGTGGATGAGTAGAACCTCATTTCTTGTTCTTTTTTTTTTTTTTTTTTTTTCAGGATTTTGTTTGAAAGCTATGACAAACCTAGAGAAGCAGCCATACTATGAGGAACAGGCCCGACTCAGCAAACAGCACCTGGAGAAATACCCAGACTACAAATACAAGCCAAGGCCGAAGCGTACCTGCCTTGTAGATGGCAAAAAATTACGCATTGGCGAGTACAAGGCTATAATGCGCAACAGACGCCAGGAGATGAGGCAGTATTTTAATGTTGGGTATGGGACCTTTAAAAACTAACACTCATTTCAGCAAAAAAAAAAAAAAAAATTACAGGGAGAATTCTTAATTCACTGTGGTAAATGTTGTATTTTATTGGCAAGAACATTATATATTGCTAACGGAATGTGAAGCTTATACTTTAAAACAATGTGTTCCAGGAGGAAGTTAGGCAGCTAGGGATTTTTTGTTGGCTCTGCTATATGTTCATCTTAGAGCTTCAGCCAACTGTCTCATTTCCACTCTGATCAAGCAAAAAAAAAAAAACAAAAAAAAACACTTCAGATTTTCCAATGGAATCTAAGTCTTCTAATAAAGTCTTATAAGTACTACTTTATTATGGGACCTCAGAGGGTGTATCTGAATGAAACTATGGTAGTGCCTATTGATCCAAAAGCCAAAAATACTGGTTTGCATTCAGAATGATCTGCTGGAAGTGGTCTGTAAAAGGATTGCTGAACATGTTGAACTTGAACTGGAATATGGATTTGGCTCAGTTAATTCATATTCAGGCATGAAGTTGTCTCCATTGTTCATCATGATGGCATTTGTCATACTAGGGAGTGTCTTCCAATTCACTAAGCTAAATGCTTTGTGTTGAGTATAAATTTCTTCAAGGAGACTGCTTCTAATAAACTCTTAATAGATCAACTTGATATGATTAGACTAACATCTGCTAGGAAAACTCGTGTGTGTTCTCCTTCTGCAAATATTACTTGGTTTTGGTTACAGCGGATCGAAAGAATCGGAAGTAATCAAATATTCTGCAGTATTTCTGTATTCACTCAAGAAAATTAAAATCCACACATTGGTCTTAAAAAAATCAAAACCAGCAACAAAAATGAGCCTTAGAAATAATGGAATTTGTGTTCTGTTTCATCTCAGGCTGATTTTGGAATCATTTTAATATTAACTGAACTGAGCTGCACATCTCTCTAGTTAAGAGCTAGAAGTAGCAATAAAGGAGAGAATAGCTGTCCAGCAACTGTTAAGTGTCATCAGACTGTGTTTTAAAGAGCTACAGTGTGCATTGTTATAATAAGCTGCTCAGCAGAGAAATTTGAGCTGCTTAACCCTGTGGCGCTGGCAGGTCCAGTGATCCCAATGGTAAGCACTGAAACAAACACAGGGAAGTCAGCCAACATTTGGCATCAAGAGATTAAAAAAAGAGGAGGGGGGCCTTCTGGAAAAAGAATAGGTGGCAACAGAGCCCCCAAAACACTGCTTATCTGGTTAACATGCATGCTTCATCATGGGAAAAAAATTAACCTTGTAACGCTCTGCATATTATTTAGCTTTCCAAACAAGGCTGACATTGAAATCAAGACATTTCTGGAGATAATTTGCACGAGGGCATTAGAGCACGGAACCTGGGGTGAAATCTTCATAGTGAAGTTACTGACAAAGCAGCCAGTAACCACAGTGGGGTCAGCATTTGATGCTGGGAGTCCCAGCACTGCAGTTGCATTCCTGGTTTTGGTTCCCCATCTGCTGCATCACCCTGCACAGGTCACTTAGGGCTAAACTTCCAAAGACAAATCCAGCTCCTGCTTGGGCACCAAAATAAATGATGGGGTTTTCTAAGAGCTCTTACTGTGCCAGCTGCTGGGACATCCTGAAAACCTGTCTGAAAGCATTCCAATGGGAAGGATTGGGCATTTTTTGCAACTCTTGTACTTAATGCTTTTATGTCATAGTGTCTTCATCATAATGGTGGTATGGTAAACTCACCTCATCCTCTGGAGTGGACATCCTATAGAAGTGGAAAAATACTGTTCTTAAATTATTTAATATTTGGAAAGCACTCTGAAAAGCACCATTTAAGTGCAAAGTATTCCTATTGTTAAATATTAAAAGCAGTTTAAGTGTGCTGAATCTTGTTACAGAAATGCTGACTCCAGAAAACAAAGCCTTCCTATTGAATTAAGAATAAAATGCAAATTAGATCCGCTCCCTACTTTAAGAGCTATGTCTTCAGCTGAGACAACTTACACTTGTTTCAGAAACAAGGAAATAACGATTGTACTGACAGCGGCCTCGCTCGAATGGCAGGCAGGAAGTATCTGAAAATGCAGCTAGCAATTCCAAACAAATGTAAAGCTCTTTGGCAGAGGAAGGTCTTTCAGGATCACTGTACTGTGCAGGGCTTACTGTACAGTCAGGGCACAGCCAGGCAGGGGAACAGGGGAGGGTTTCATTCTTAATTACGAATGTTCATCTCAAGAGACTCTGCCCTGTCTCCTGTGGCAAGGCTTTTCAGTGCAGATGGACACACCGCTGATGACATTACAATGTGCAGCATGTACTGAAGAGTATTACTGCAATGGAATTACTTCATGCAGCACGGAAACAAAAGGAGCATGAATTTTAAACCTCTAGGCTTGTTGGGACCCTGAAGCTTCTCAGGGAAACAAACACTGGTATAACACAGCTAGTGTTCTTGATGCAAAGGGAATTTCTATGGCCTGGAATAACTCGTCTTTCATTACTGCAGACAGGTTTCCAAGGCTTAGACGCTGTATAAAGGCATCCTATAGAGGATTTTCTGAAATGCTCATGTTGCTTGCTTGCTTTTTATATTTATGTTTAAATAATACATGCTTCTTTTTTAAGTCTGGCTTTTCCCAATTTTGATCCACCCTGCTTCAAAGGTTCCGCTTTTCACAAGTGCCACACTCACTGTGGAAACTATCACCTTCCAGTGGGAGGCCCTTAGTGATCATCCTGTAAGCCCGTGTTGGCCCCAGAAAACCCCCTGTTCCTCTCCCTAATAATGGCCAGGTCTCTGAATGAGGGTGGAGTAAGCACTGCCTCATCAGTGAGACTTTTGCTTTCTCCTGATCCACTGGTACTTCCCTACAGCACCTCCCCGTTCCTGTGCAAACTACCTAGCCCTCACCTTGTTTCTCCTGTTGGCAATGTGTTACTTTCATTTCTAGTCCTGTCAGTGGCTTATGATTATTTAAGAGGAAGATTTTCAAAATACAAGTTTTTGTAAGTTGGGCCACAGTTGAAAGGGTGCTTGCTTTTGGCTGGCAGCTCAGGGGACACAGTTTACCCAGTAAAGAAGTTTGCATCATAGGTAGGCAAGCTGAAGCTGTGTAGTTCAGGTACAGCTACAGATATTTACAAAGGTTGGGTTTCCTTAGCGGTAAAGTAGGTTTTGCTCTTCATTTCAAGAGCATCAGTTGGTGGATCTGGAATATTGATATAAGTGTTATCATGCATGGGCCATCCAGGAGCTTCCTCTGCATGCCCAAGAGCATGCGCTGTGGGCTTGTGAAGTACTATCATACTTGCCTCCCTCTGCTCCTTCCAGTATTCCAATGTTCTTTTACTTTTTCTCCACGGCAGGCAACAAGCACAGATTCCCATTGCCACCGCGGGCGTGGTTTACCCAGGAGCCATTGCCATGGCAGGAATGCCTTCCCCACACCTGCCCTCCGAGCACTCGAGCGTGTCCAGCAGCCCGGAGCCCGGCATGCCCGTCATCCAGAGCACTTACGGCATCAAAGGCGAGGAGCCTCATATCAAGGAAGAGATGCAGACCGAGGACGTCAATGGAGAGATCTACGATGAGTATGATGAGGAAGAGGATGACCCTGATGTTGACTATGGCAGTGACAGTGAAAATCACATCGCGGGGCAAGCCAACTGATCAGGGTCCAAATATCATGCGACCTACAGGACTTCAATGAGAAAAGAAAAAATAAATAAAGCCCCATCTGGTTTATCCTTGCCAGTGGCCAAGCACATTAACTTTCTCATACACTGACTGTTACTTTAACTGTTAGTCTTAACTAGTTGGGACATCAGCTGACTAATAGACATCAGCCTGCATCAGAAGAAAAAAGGCTCAGAAGAAAGGAAACAAAGACAACGACGACAACAACAACAGAATGATATAAGCTATGGGTAAAATAATGCCAGTAATTCAGCTGCTATACCCAAGCACTGAAGTCTTACCCGTCGACCTTTTATTATTATTATTTTTTTTTCAAATAAACTTTATGGCTGTTTGTTCTACAATGTTCTAGAAATTCTCACTCAGGTACACAGTGCCAACAAGTGGCTTGTGAATGTGTTTTGTTGTTTTGTGCTACAGTTTAAAGAGAAATAATTTTTTTTTTTTT
>VXAA01006093.1:0-31752 GCA_013399115.1 Anseranas semipalmata
AGCTGGCGGCTGTCCCCGCCCTCCGGCCGCCGCGGCGCTCGGGGCCGGTGTCGCCTCCGCACCGGGGGCTGCGGTCGCCTTCAGCGGCCTCCTCGCTCAGCCAGGGCTTCGGCCCGAGAGGAAGCGGAGTCGGTAGCGGGGAGCCGGTGACCAGACCCGGCCGGGGGTCTCACAGCCGTTCGCTTCGGTCACAACGTTTTTTTTAACCGGCACCAACCCCGCCAGCTGCACGGAGGCCTCCGAGCCGCTGCCCCCTGCCCGGCCCCGGCACGGCGGTCCCGCAGGCGGCGGCGTTTCCGCCCACTTGCTGCCGTTCCCTTCTCCCCTGAAGCGGCCGGCCCCGGGAGGCGAAGGTCACCGCCGTGCGCCCGGCCGGCAGCCTGCGCGGCTTCCCGGGGCACCTGGGGAAGGCTGCCGAGCGTGTGCCGTCAGCTCGAGTCAGACCCAGGGAAGGGAAAATTAAGAAATCAGTTGGAGGAAGAGTCTTTGAATAATCATTTGAATTAATGATCCCAGACAGGCATGTAAATACAGCTGACGTACATAACCTTTCATGTGATAAGTTGAAAACACAATAATAGATTTTTCTTTCCTGTGAGTTATGCATAAAGTTGCATAAATACATGAATTTGCATAATACTGTATGGAGAAGTTTTCATTTAAAGCCCCTTGAGGTGTGTATGGCATGCCAAACCTTTCTACAGAGATTTCTGCTCACCCCCAGTCTTTCTGATGAGCGGTTTGCCTTCCCCTGTAGTAGTTAACTCTTCAAATATGCATTCACTCATCCATTCCTCAATAACGTGCATATTCCACGTAGACACACTTAATTCCATCTGCATCTTCACTATCTCTTTATAGTTCCATAATCAAGACATTGCCACATAATGCCTCAATATTTTCTTACGCACACAGGTTGAGCCCATACATGAGTCCCCCAGAAAGGCCTGCCCCACGTGCGAGTGAACACTGGGAAGCAGAACGCCTCTTTCCCACCCATTCCCTCTCCCGTCCTTTGTCGGGATCTCTGTGGTGACAAGGAGCTGATGTTAAAAGTGGACACTTAAGAAACAGCAACCACCAGCAACATGAGTCAGCCCAAGGCCTCTGCATCACAGATTGTGGCCAGAGCAAACCACAGATTTCATTTTCTGTGGTAGAGACAGTTTTTGTCACCATGCTGCGCTTGGTGACCCAGATGCCTTTTCTCTTCCCTCGCATGGCTCTGATGTAAGAACTACCTTTAGTACAATATGCCCCCTGTAGCAGAATATATATATAAAAAAACCAACAGTGGCTTGTCTCTCATGAACAGTCTCTCATGATGTGTGTGGGTGCCTGGGTCCACGATACATGATCCGAGACACACATCTACTCCTGTCACGCGTGTGTACGTGTTTTTCCATGGTGGGGTGCTTGCTATTCAGCCATGCAATGGGGAGGAGTGGTGGGGAGTTAGGGTAGGCAGCAGCAAGGAGCAGGCTGAGGGTGGATATATTTTTTTTGCATGTTAGGTGCTGTTGATGGGGATGTACAACAAACATCCCTGATAATATTTCTGAATTCATTTAGCCAGGAATCAGGAGCTGTTTTTTCCTGCCACGGCTGTTAGTGAAATGACCCTCAGGTGCTATTTCCAATATCCATGTAATTCTAATATCCTATTTCCAATATCCATGTAATTCTAACATCCTATTTCCTTTTAGGTTCCTTAAAACATTTTGTGCATTGTTTTAATAGCACTTAAGGCAAAGTGCCAATCAAGAATGCAATAAATTTGTTTTGAACAGCTCCATAGCAGTTATCTTACCTGATAAAAGTAAGTGCAGGGAAAATATTGGTGGTGGGTCTTACGGACTGAGTGCTTGCTGAAATTATGATAAACTGCAGTCCAAGCAAAACAGTCTACAAAAGACAGAAAGAATGATCTGTTATTTATTTCATAGCAGGCTTTCAGGGCTGAAATGCAGTTCATTCAAGTTTCACACTATATATTTTTGTATTTTGATGTGACATTTATGTAAAGCAGATCCTTACTTAACTGTTCACCTATATCTTCTGTTCAATCCTTATCCTACACCCTGTGAAAACAATTCTTCTTTATCCATTACCTGCTCCATAAGTCATACCAATTCTTCTTGCACATTTGTTTTCTTTTGACCCATTTTTCTCAAAAGTAGCCAAACATTCTCTTCTGTTTCTTTTTGTATATATTAAAAGAATCACCCCTGCAAATCTGCTGTTTGCCAGTATACTCTCTCAAACCTGTTCCTAAATTAGATAAAACTCAATAATTTCTAGTCAGTTGGTATGTTTTGATCATTACTTCTTGCATTGATCTCAAGTATTTTTAGTTTGTGTTCCTCCTCCTGACAACTGTGTCCACTTGTGAACTCTTACTGCTTAGCCTGCAGATTCACAGCAACTGAAACTGTCGTACTTACTACGCATGCCTACGGAGTCTAGGAAAAATATGGTGCAGTCTTCAAGTGCTCTAGCTGAGCAAGCAGTAGATGAAAGAGGCAGTATCCCTGGTGGAATCCCTCCTGATTAGACCTGACATACCGTAATCTTCTACATATTCTGGTCTTCTAATTTTATTTTTCCAGTTAATTTTTCTTGTCCTGAAGATTTGTATTGCTTAGAATCACACCAACCTCTCTGTAACTTTTGATACCTCCTAGTCTGGTAAAACAGATTATTTTTGTAATTGTTTGCATGTATTTTTGTAGTTCTCAATTTGATTTTTAAATTCCCTTGGAAATCTTGTCTGAATAGAAGCTAGTATTAGAAGCTTAGCAGTTTGTTGAGACATCGTTGCTCATGTCTTAATCACTGCCATTAATTTATCTTTATTATCTGGAAAAAAATTATTCTAAGATAAATTTCTGTATAATGGTCTGATGCAGGTGAATTGTGCAGGTTCTTTGCAACATGCATTTCTTAATGATGCCTTCTGTTCTGAGGTCTGCAAACTAACCAGTTATCTTGTAGGCAATTTCTAAAATTCTTTAAAATATTTATTTATTTGTAGATATTTAACTGTTTCCTCTTCACGTATTATTTAATCTTCCTTTTTTTTTTTTTTAATTTACATTTTATCTCTGTAGGTTAGACCCCTTTTTACTGGTGTCACTAACACCAGATTTCTGATTGCTGAAGGATATTTATTTTTCTTAAATAATCTCGTATTTCTTGCTAATTAACACTTTTTGTTACCATTATGGTTATTGTTTTAAGGTTGTACATATTTTTTGTCATCTGAGCTTCACTAGTTTCCATACCAATTCTTGTGGTTTTGTTTCATTTTTACCCCAAGGAAATTCTTGACTAGCTGCATAGCCTTCTTGAAAACCTCCTTAAAATGTGGCAATTTGCGCGTGGTCTTCCTTTGAAGTTCTTCACCATGAGCAATGGTGTCATACCAGAGACTGGATGCTGACTGATAGCTCTTGCAGTCCAAAAAGCACCGCAGAGATATCAATGAAATGATATCTGAGAGACATCCTGAGAGGTATTCCAAGAGACAAATTAGGGCAAAGTCATCGCCACTCACAATACAGATTAGCAACATATGTGAAAAAAGTTTCATAGGCTCCAGTTTCTCAATATCAAACAGCATTGTAATAAGAGTCATTTAGTTAAAACCACCACCATCAAAAAGGTTCCAAATGTCACCAGAGTTGTATGATTATTTCATTAGATTTCATTACCTCTGATCATATTTAGCATTGTACATTCAGTATAATTTTCCTGAATGAGAGGCTCCTGATAGAACAAATATAGAGAGAAAACTTATCATTTTTGTGATCATCTCTTCCTGGGTATTTTATCTTGTGAGATTGCATGGACTCGCTCAGAAGTGGTGCTCCTTGCCCATCTCCATTATAAACTGTTTTCTGTACAACTGATTGTAACCTCGTTTTTGTTAAATATGGTCTGTAATTTTTCCTATAATTTAGCTCTTAAACCTCTCATTTTCTAACTTAGCTCTACTTTCTACCCTATTTTATAATTGATGAAGATGTATCTTTTAAATTACTGATATTCTTTGGACACACTTCATATCTATAAACTGGAAATTCCTCAGTTTTGTCTAGCTGTTATCCATGTTATCCATGCTCCTGAATATTTATTAAATGAATATTTAATAGTTTGGGTACTTTATTGTTCCTGTGGCATGGCTTTTAGGAAATAATCTATCCATTTCATATAGTATACATTTATACACACACACACATATAAAATTAATTTAATATTTCATATCCAGAAAGAAGACTGAAGTGGAGAATAGCTCCTCTCAGATATCTGTGTTGTTTTTTTTTTTTTTTTTTTTTAATCGAGGTAACAGGCAAAAATCAGCCACAGAAGCAAAGAGAAATGGAAATAATGAGGTCAAACTTTCTGTAAGTGTACAGGTCTTTCTACATAGGCCTGTGGAAATACACAACATGAAAATAACATGAGTAGAAACAAATAATGCTACAAAGTGACCTTTTATTAAGATCTTCCATTGTTTAAGCTTGTGTGGCTGTAATGTTTTTTTTTTTCTTTATTTAATCCCAGTAGTCAAACTGTTCTTTTTTCATGAGCTAAGGCAAGAGGGACATCAGCCTGTACAGTAAAAAGAAAAAAGAAAAAAAGAAAAACAAGAGTGCATATAATTCCAGTGTGCACAAACTGAATACAAACAACATAAATAGGAAAGCACCTCTGTCATCAGCGACGTAAGGATGCAGAACCACACTATAATGCTGAATAAACAGGGACAGAGGTTTCACATCTAGTCCAGCTCTTTCCAAAAGCTGTTGCTTTATAAAGATAGAAAAGAAGGCTAATCTGTGGCCACCGTCACAAGTTCTGCTACAATTACAGAGCTTAAATTAGATTTAAAAACAAGTTGGGTGAACATATCCTTTGCTCTCTATGTATTTTATTATAACTACTGTATTAAATGATATAAATCAATTCATGTTTTTCTTTTAATTTGTAAACATGTCTTCTCAGAATATATTTTAGACCTACTAGAGATTTCTGGAGTGTAACTATTGAAAATCGGAATTTACCATTGCTATTAAATAGCTTCAACATAATATAGAAAACACTCCACTTGATTAACAGATTAACAGATACCAGCATTAGCTTCTACTCTCTCATCTTCTCCTTAAGGAGTTAATTTTGCTTTATAGACTTTTTTTTGGCAGTATAACTTTCAAAGTGAAAACTTCTCTGTGTTTATGTTAAAAGAGGTTGTTTGAAGAACTGCATGAAAATCATCATTGTCTATGTCAGCTTCTAAGTATATTTATCTTGGGGGCTCTTTCATCTTCCTTTGTGGAACATCCAGGCTTCAACATTGCTCATAAAGGAAGAAAATAACTCCTGCTTCCGGTATGAGTCTGCACTAGCTTGCTTCTTGTTGTCCTTTTTGTAGAAGCAGTTACTTCAAATTTGTATGTTACATTTTATGTAATTTATAACTGTAAGTTTTATGTGATGGGTACAATGATAGTAACTTTATAATGTGTTTTGATACTACCCTGGAAGTGTACAATAAGTCAGGTATGCATTTGTAATAAACAAGTTGGATAGGATTCTCAAATTTCTCAAATGATCAGATTCCTGATATCCAGTGAAAACAGATCATTTTCAATGCGTGAAACGGATTTGTGGCATAGTTTCATATTTGTCTAAAATTCTCATTGGATTCTGGAAGGTGTATCTTCAGGATATTATACTACACGTAGATTATATTTAAAGCTTAAAGGAAAGCTTTCATTAGTTTTAATCTCCCACATGACTTTATTGCAGGATTAGAAGTCTGAATGCTGCTGTGTGTTTTTGATAGCTGTGACAACAGCACGGCACTTACACAGAGCCACAGGCAAAGGCTAGAAGACCCAGATAAGAAATTACTAGGAACTCCTTCTCTAGTGTGTACCCTCTTTTTATACCCTGTAATCTTTCACCAGCTTTTTACACATACATCTTTTGCATGTTTCTTCTCTCACACTGGTAACTCTCCGCCCCCTGATATTTTCATTTTACCTCCTCTCTTCATTTTTCTCTTTTCAGTTTTTTTTTCTGTCCTCCCTCCCCACCCCCATTGCCTTCTCACCTCAAGAGAAAGGGGAATATTGTGTCCTGTGACCTGGTTGCTTCCCCACCTGCTTCCTGGTGACTGCTCCCACGAGCAGAAGAAAGGGATCTGCAGGTTCGGTGCTTGCTAGCCACTGGAACCAGGAAAGCGTGGTCCACTGATGACTGGAGCAAACACAAGTTGGCCTGGAGAAGAGGGGCACACACCAGTGGTTGGTAACAGCATGAAACCAATGTCTTTTGTATGCACGCACATTTTAAGTAAACTGCTACACAATAGCCATGTTTTCATATCCCCTTGCTAACCTCCAGGGAGGGGATTCATTCCTTCTTTCCCCACAACTGTTCTTTGAGTGTTTGTATTTCTGGATGCCTCACGTGACACATCTCAACAGAAGGACCTCATTTTCGGAAGTGAGTGCCCAGGTCATTGAACAGCTGTGCAGTCCTGGCACAGCAGTTGTACTCATGCGCCCCAAATTTGAATCTTATCACATCACTAATCACGCACATAAAAAAGCCTGCAGCTTGCTAGCAGCTACTTCAATGCAAATAAACAGGAAAGGATCCTAATTGTGTTTGGGGCTTCTTGTTACTTGTGAGTCATTTATCTTTTACCCCAGATGAGAGAAAAATAGTCACATGCAAACCTTTCTAGCCTTACTTAGCTTCACTGCCTGATGAAAACCAGGCTGCCAATTAAATCCTCACTTCAGGACAGTAACAGTAAAGGAATTTTTATGTGGAGTCAGAGTTTAATAGTTATAGATATTAAAACTCTTACAACTCTTTCATATCACTGTGTGCTACCTCTGGATTTTCTGTGTCTTTTTTATTCTTCTTCAGGATTTCACACTTGATGCTGTGGGAAACCAACACTGTCCATCAAAGTCCCACTTTTTATTGCTATGCCATAGTACAGCCGATATTTCGAGGTTCACTGAGAACATACATAAAGGAGGCCAAAAAGATTTTATGATGTTACTGCAGAACTATGTAAGATACAAGAGACAAAGGAAAAATGTTTTTGTTTTTTTTTTTTTTTTTTTTTGGGACTGCCACTGTAATACAATAATCAGTTAAAAAAAAGCATTTTATTTCACTTAATTTCATTTTCTACCATGTGGATCAATTAGTAATTGAATACTACAGATGCTAATATGCAGTGATGACTCACCTGTGGAATATGAGATAAATGTCAGTAACAGTTTGTAACATATTATGTGGGTTTGGCTCTGCCTAATTCTGTTAGGAACAATAGGGGGTAAAAGCCTTATCCTACATTCTAAAAAAATATTTATAAAACCAACTTTGTCTATTTCCATATGGCCATCTCAAAGCCATTTGTGGAAACATCATATGTATTATTTTTGCTTGAAAAGAAGAATCCTACATAGTTATGAAAGTGATGTTTATTTTGTCAAATAGCAGGAGTTACACCATCTGGCTGTTTGTACCTATAGTGCTGGTCTTGAGTGCTCTGTCATCGTATCGTGCTAACTTTCAAAGGCTGTGTTAGGGGACATGTCTTAAATCTATTGCCCTCTTTATGGATGGTCTTGAAAGGGCGTTGTAGCCAGCATCGATTCCATTATATTTGTCAAAGTAAGCATGATTATTCAGTATAAATTTCCATTTCCACCCATTTGGGGAACCACTATAGGCTAATAATTCATTGGGTAATAAAATAAATAATAATAAATTGGTAAATGGTAATAAATTGGGTAACTACTGGGACAATCATTAGTAAATTCATGTGGCACAAACATCATCTGTTCATTATCATTAGCCTGGCTTTTCAGAGTCCTGTTCAAGATACAGTAAACTCTCTTTGTGCTGTGGGTGATGGGCAGAATTGCTGAGTAACTACACCAGGGATGCAGAAATGCCCTGTATGTCTCCACATGGATACTGAAATTATACCTACTTGCTAGATCTCTGACTTCAGAGAGAAGCTGCTCAGGATCCTGTGTCCTGTCTTCTACAAAACATCCTGTAGTATTAGGGTTGGCAGAGGTATCCAAGTCTCATTATTTTTCTCTAGGGAAAATAACTGGAATAAGAAATATCAAGTATAGTTGTAGAACTACAGAACCATAGATTTTTGTAATTATAACCAAATCATTTTAGACGCAAAAAATGTTAAATAAACTACTTGTACTGACCAACTATAGTCTAGAGGAAAAAAAATATGGGCTGCTAAACAATTATCTTTTACTTGCTAGATAACACAGTCTGAAAGATGTTGTAAATCCTAAACGAGAACACGCATCATTGTATTGAAGGAGAATATCCTTATTAGTTAACTTTCTACACTTCTTGTACCAATGACTCCTAGTCTGAAGAAGACCATGCCATCAAACTATTAATTATGCATGATTAGGTGATTTTTACAGATGATCTTTATTGTCAACATTATGGTTGCAGATCCAGCTGCTTTGGGCAGCTTGGGCCCAGCTGTTACACTGCTATGGAAGCAGCATGTGTGGCATGGAGCCCTGTCAAGAACTGACTCCACAAGGAGCCACTTCAGGTACACCTGCACATAAATTTCCAAAATCAAGAGCATCTAGCACATTCTTTTCATATAATGTAGTCAGTTGTACTCCAGCTGAGCTAGTAAGCTTTGACTGAAAGTAGTCTGTAGTAGATCACTGGCTGTGCACTTCTCTGTGATCTGGGAGGCTTTCTGAATTACAGCACTATGCACACAGAACGTGGGGTTCTGGTGTAACTCGCTATAGGTGCTGTGTCTGGAGTGCTAGCAAACAGCTGGAGGTGCACTGGTTACAACATTAAGAGCCATCTAGAGACTCCATTCGTGAAGATGTCTTGGCTGTATTGCTAATCACAGAATATTCCCTGGCAATGGAATACAATCCTCAGTACTAGCAAACTGTTGGAAGGTTTTGGTCTGTGCTGCTAACACTCTCCCTAACAATTCCCGGCATACTTCAGGAGATAAGACATTTCAGGGACCATCCCCAAATTGCAATTGTCTTAGTGTGGTTTAGAACTAACTAGCACAGAGGTGCTAGTCATCTCATGTCAATTGGCCTCAGTGCCTGAGAGCATTTCCAGATACATTTAGTTTAGTAATATAAATGGAGCTAGAGAAAGCTTATTTGGCTTTGGGCTTGAAATGGCCCTTTGCAGATATTCTTCAGTGCTAAAAAGCTCCCAAAAGCTAAAAGGCTCCTAAACCCTGGAGCGGCATGCAAACTCTCAAACAGTCCCGCAGCAGCTGACCAAGCTGACCAAGGCTAATAGCTAGCACCCATCCTAATTCCTTACGGAGCTGCCACATTTCTCTTTGCACTGAGCTTTCTAGTGCATCAGCTTTTCAGCTATCCAGGGAGTCCTAGCAGCCCCAGTCTGAAGCAAGTGAAGATTGACTGTAAGGTTACTTCAATCTTAAAAATGTAATTCAAATCCCAAACCAAAAATATAAAGAGCAAATATCTGCTCTTTATTCACTTTATGAATACTGCATACATAGTGTAAAAAGAGAATGAATACTTGTAATACCTGTCCCTAATTCTTACTTCTCTCATTGAGAATACCAGGAAGTTTGTTTATTTTATTTTATTGTTTTTATTTTTAATCTGGCAATATAGTACCCGAAGTTGCAGATCTTCCTTGCCCCCAGATAAAGAGGCATAAAGACTCTCAGTTTACCCCTCATTTTAAAAAAGAGTAAGTGAAGGAAAAAATGCTTCTTTTTCTTAACATTTAGTGCTTCGTTCCAAAACCGGGTTACATTTAGAGAGCTTCATTCCTGAGAGCATATGAATGAGGCTCACAATCCTAGGTTTAATGGGAAATACTATTGACAAGCTGCTGTGAAAATGACAGAACAGTTTGGCTTTGTTCATTAAACAAAGTAAAGTTGCTCTACCAGTTGCAAAGACAATGAAATATTTGCACTTTGAATTTATATCCACAGAATCCTTTGATTTTTGGAACTTTTTGCATGTGTTACAAATCAACAGGAGTTGCCAGATGTTCCACACTTTTCAAGTCTAGTCCTTATTTAGTAGCCATATACCCAAGAATTCAGAAATCTGGGTTTCATGCAGCTAGTTAAAAGGCAAAAAAGGTCTGTGGAACTCTTGCTATGAACGTTTCTTGCTGCCTTTCTGCAGCTTTCTAGTGTGTATACTTACACCCTCTTGCTTTATGTTTTACAGCTATATTGCTTTTGAGGCAGTTTCTTAACTGTATGGCTTGAGTACTTAGCATTCATTTCAATTATTTTAATGCCATAGTCTAGGTTCATCCTTATTCACTGTGATGCATTTTAAAAATATTAAAATTAATTTATTAAAATGTAGTAATATTGAAAAATGTAAAAATTTTAGTTTAATTAACTATTGTATTAATACTGTTTTCTGTCCTATGAACTAAGATTTGCTTATCCACAGTAGGAGCTGTTGCTGCTACTGTACAGCTGCTGGCATGAATTCAGTTGCTGTTTGTTGCGCTACCTTCTCGAGACCCCGTAAAGTGGCAGTTCAGAGGAGACTGTTCCAATACATGACTCTAAAAGTAACTTACCCGAAGAGGTTATTCTTTCGTTCTGATTATTCTGCTGTGCTGTAAAAAGAAGCCAGTGGAGAATGGAGACATATTTGACTGACAAACAGGGAGGTGTAAGCACAAAGGCACAGGCAATCTTGGCCAGTTGAGACAGGCAACCTGTTGATACATGAGCTGCCTCATTTGGATGTGTTGCTGAGAAAATTGTGAAATTCACCTGCACTGGGCTATTCTGAAGCATTTATAATCTGTGGGATCAGGAAAAAATACACAATCAGGATGAGATATTCATATTGCTGAAAAGCAAGTTTCACATTTAGACTATTCAAACTCCAGTTACTTCCAAGTTATTAGCAATCTGGGAAAATCTGCTATGAAAAAGAGTGCACCTAGGTCAGTTCAGCTGATGGTACAGAAAAAACGGAATTAAACTGCAATGTTGCAGAGGTTGTTAGCAGTAATTGTTAGCAATAATAACAAACTGCTATTATTAAAGGATGAAGTGGACATAAATGTGTTTCATTCATTTCATAGTATTTTTTCTATAATCTCAATGCTAGTCTGCCTGATGGTGCAGTATTTTATTATGACTTTTGCATCCTGAAATTACATACATTTTAAAGAAATGTAAACCAAAAGACAATTACAATCACTCAAAGTTGTATGGTTTAAGGTACAGGGCTCCAATTTTGCTAAGAGGAATGACTACTTTCATTCCATGTGTACCGAGACCTTGTCTCCAACTACACTGAACAAATACACCCTAATAAATATAAAGAACCAAACATCAGTAGAAACTAACCTTACAACAGAGACCAGTTCTCTACTACTGAATTTGCATATTCCTAACTCGTAAAGAAAAAGGAAAAGAAATATCAAAAGAAAAGAAAAGAAAAAAGAAAAAATGGTCCACATACAAAGTAAAATGGATAAACGTAAGTCTAAGCTGAGCAAACATTGTCCTTTTTATTCATTTCCAGTTGTAGCGGTGTCTTGGAGGTAAATCATACTGCGTTCTCTCTTCCTCTTCAAGTCCATAATCTAATGGCAGACCATAATTGTAATCAACTGTTACAACCGGTAATCTTTTCCCTTGTTCCATCTCTCTGGTAGTTTCACCTTGAAAAGTTTTTCTTTCATAGTCTATTGAACTATCTTCCTGGTGTACAGATGAAGACGGATGCATTGTACGTGAAGAATATGGTGCAAATCTGTTTTTTCCTCTGTTAAATTCATCTGAAGGATGCACTCTCCTATTGTCTTCTGGACAATTTGTTCGATTACTGTAGGAAGAGCAAATATGAACAGTGAAATTTTTACAAATAAAACAGCTGATTTATTGTCAGTGGGCACCATCAGAGATTAAACTTGTCTAACCCTAAAAGAACAAATATTCAGACCCTTATTCTTGTTTTTTCTCCCTAAAATTAAAATCCTCTCTACTAGACATAGCAAGCATTTATTTTTCAACTCTAGGGACTAAATATACAGCTTTTTATAGTAGGTAACTCAACTAGAAAATACTTTGTTTCAAGTGCTGTTTCTAATTGAAATTGCCTATTTACTGAAGGTTTCTTTACCTATGGTCCATTTTTGTTCCTGAATCTGTGTTTTCATTTTTGTGAAGAATATGTAACAGTAGCTCTCTGGTACATAGTTTCAACAGGCAATAATATACTTCGTATTTATATCTTTATAATTTGTTACATATTATATATGTATTTATATTTATCAAAATATTTTAATTATGTATTCTTCTGCAATAGAAGAATCTACAAAATATTATATATATACTTTTTGTTTTGGATTTTCTTTATTCTCGAGTACCTTTCATACTTTGTAAAGTGGAGTATAAACCCAATTCAGAACAATCTTTGTAATTTTAAAATCTCCACCTTCACTGAACCACAGATTAATTTTACTGGAAGGGACCTCTAGCAGTACCTAGTCCAGCCACCTGCTCAAAGTAGGTAAGGTTGCACAGAGGCCATGTCCAGCTGAGTTCAGAGTATTTATTTCAAAGGATGGATATTCCACAGCTGTGCTGGACAACTCATTTCAGTGTCTGGCTGTCCTCAAAGTAATACTTTTTTTTCCAAACAGAATTTCTTATGGTCCAACAGGAGACTGTTGCCCCTTATCCTATCACTGTGCACCGTGATGAGTCTGCCTCTCTCTTCTTTATACTCTCTTATCAGCTTGTGGTAGACAACAGTTAAAGAGTTAAATATAGCACCTGTACTTCACTTTTTCGCTTACTGAAAATAGTTTTTTGTATTTTGTAGTAAGTTAGTTTGAGCTGTGCTTGTCATGCTAATGACTCAAGTCAGGGATTCTCAAACCATTTCATAATGACACTCAAGCCTGATATAGATAGACCACAATTTACTTATTTATTTGCTCAGTGTTCAGATTCAACGGTTTAAACTGCATTTAAGCAAAAAAAATAACACCGCTTTTTACACTGTAAGTTAATTTTTATTTTTTTAGTTGGATACTGAAGGAGTAACAGTGAAAAGGTAAGTCAGAAAACAACATATGAAATCTGGTACTTACCTATAGCTTCTGGTAAAGTCATCATTATCAGACCCATAATCTCTATGAAGTAAGGGAGATGAGGAGAAATGAGGTTCTGGTACATTTTCATGGGAAGAAAAAGATTGACTTCTGAAAATAATTGAAAGAATTGTGTGTTAAAAGGTGTACAAATGATTGTAGGATTTTCAAAAGTATTAACTAAAATTGCTTCAAGTAAAATTTTAATAAAAATATCTTAATTATATTAGTTTAACATGTCAAAATGGTATGCTTTATGGTAATGATATACTGTCCTCCGTTTCACCTGTACAACAAAAAAGATTAAATCAGGCTTTACCAGCAAATATCTGAACTATGTTCTGAAAGATAAAAAAATATTTTTAAATATTATGTCAGAAACTTAACTGCTGAATCCAGCAGGTTTACTAGTAAGTGGTATATGTATTTGGGAGAGTATGATGCAAGTTCAGAAGCAAAGGGATTTCTAGCAAATTATTAATTCATGAAATAAATATGAAATAAATTGAATAAATGAAATTAAATAAATGAATAAATATGATCAAATTCATGAAATAATTCATGAATAAAGTGAAATAAAGTGAAAAAGTGAAAGTCAAACTTCCTTGTAGCTTTATTGTTTATCTCAGTTTGACTGAGGACATAAATAAAATGTCATGTTGTCTTCTGTCTTGAGGATTGCTGTTTAAATCTAAGTTTCTATACAAAACAAAGTGGGACAAAGTTTTATTTCAAGCTGAGTCTAGAAAAGGTAAAACATAAGCTTTAATTTAAAGAAACACAATCTTCTAGTTTAGGAAACATTGGCTTTTGAAGTTACAACACTCCAGCTTAAGTCAAATCCTTCCATAAGTCAAACTAAAAAGAGTTAATTAACTGATCATTCATATATGATTTTAAAAGGATGATTGTTCCAAATTAATTAATAAAAAAAATAATTAATTTGAAATTTAATTTTAAAGTGCTGAGCTTTAGACTTTTTCTCTCTAATTCTGGTCTTACAGCTAAAGGGTAATTTACCTGTCTGAACACCATTCACGTGGCAAGTCATCGTGACCAGGATGATCATGGAAAGGTCTTGGCCTTTGTCCTTGCCCTTTATTAGCATAATCAAAATCTTTTAACTGAGGCTGTTCCTGTAATTCATCATAAGGCTGTTGGTCATGAAAAGGTCTGCGCCTTTGTCCAGGACCTTTATTATTATAATCTTCTACTTGTACCTCTGTTTGTAAGTCATTGTGAGGTTGGTGATCATGGAAAGGTCTCAACCTCTGCCCACGTCCCCGATTAACAAATTCAAAATCTCCCAGTTGTATCTGTGGCTCTAAGTCATCATGTGACTGATAGTCATGGAAAGGTCTCAGTCTTTGGCCAGGACCTCTGTTGACACAATCTAACTCTTTCAACTGCATCGGAGTCTGAAATTCATCATGAGATTGGTGGTCATGAAACAGTCTTCGTCTCTGGCCACGACCCCTGCTAGCAAAATCAAAATCCTTTGACTGCATATCTTCCTGCAAATCACTGTGGGATGGATGGTCAGGAAAAGATCTCTGCCTTTGTCCACGGCCTCTGTTAAATTCCAAGTCCCTTGATTGTCTCTCTGTCTGTAAATCATCATGGAACTGGCGTCCATGAAAAGGTCTCAACTGTTGTCCAGGTCCCTTGTTACTGAAGTCTAGGTCCTTCAGCTGCATGTCTTCTTGGAAATCATCATAAAACTGGTTATCAGGAAAGGGCCTTCGCCTCTGTCCTGGTCCCCTATTGTAGTCCCAATTTCTCATCTGCATTGGTGCTCTTAAATCATCCTGAGTCTGATGGTCATGAAATGGTCTTCGTCTTTGTCCAGGTCCCTTATTAATGAAATCAAAATCTCGCAATTGTATCTGTCCTTGCAAATCATTCTGAGAGTGGTCGTCATAAACTCTTAATCTTTTCCCAGACCTGTAAAGAATTTCTTTCTTAAATAGAACATTTATACTTGCAAGTACTACAAGTTATTAATGAAAGTAAGCTTTTTTAACTCAGAATTGATATGAAAGACATTGCAAGTAAAATATGTAGGTATCAAAGCTACTAAGAATCTACTGTAAGTGAGATTATAAAACTTTCAAACAATGTCACAGTAGAAGCTGTGACAAACATTCAATTGTAATTCTATAGTGCTTGTTGAACAGGCAAAACCAGTGATTCCAAATTAATTAAAAATAATTGCAGACTACTGTAGAATAATAAAGAAGGGCAGGCGAAGTAAAACTCTAAAATTTTCCCAACTAATTAATCACCAACTTCTAATAGCACACATTCCCTGTCTTCCCTTTACCTTTTCACTATTTTTTTTCAAATTCTGTAAATATAATTTGCATGAGTAGGCTATATCAATAAAATATCTTTTAAATTAAAATATTTATAATACTTCCAATGTTTCAAAACACCATACCTACTTGTTAAAATCAGCTGACCTTCTTGTAACATTGTAATGAATTGTTACTATAAAAACAGCACACAGTAACAAATATCTTTCCTACTATGGGGAGTTTTGGCTTCTAATTCCATGTTTCAGCCTATTACCCCTGAAAATCTTCATTTGGGAATCGTTCCACAGGTCCTTCCACCGCATGTGGTGGGGGAATGATATCTTCATCTGAATCCCATACATCCATTCCAAGGTTACTAGGAAGAATAAAAACAGCTCATATAAGCTTCCTTTTTTTAAACATACTATTCAGAGAGGAAAAAAAAACACATGAAGACTCTTCAGTTAAGAATTACTGAAATTTTTGGATGTTAAATTAAAGTTACAGGCATTCATGATTTTCTTAGCAAATTTCAATCCTGTAAATCTAGTTGGGGAAGGGCTGCAGAGAAAGCAAAAAGAATACCTAGACTTCATACAATTGGAACAACATCCAAAATATGAGACAAGCACCATACCTATTCAAAAATCTGACATGGGACTAACTTAATCATGCTCGGTCTAGAAAGCAATGATAGCAGTAAAACAAGAACAAGGGGCATTCAATTAAACCAAGAAGACCCAGATCAGTCAGATATTATTTTAAATATTATTTTAAAATCAATTTAATGCTACAAGATATCTTTGGTACAAACAACTTAGTGAGATGTAAAGGTTAGCTATTCTTAGGTACACTAGGGTGTGGATATAATAAAGTTAGAAGATTCGTTATGCATCAGGAATATAACTACTATAAGCAGTAGAGTTGAGAACAGTCTTCCACTCTGGGTAGTTTTTCCCGTACCTTTTTTTCCCCTCTAGAACTGTTATATATTTATTTTTTTTAATATCTAATTCTACCAACAACAGCAGGCAGACCACAGAGCTTATAATGAAATCTTTGCAGTGGCTCCTTTCAATTTATAATGATAGAATAGAGACTCAGTATAGTTGGGATAGTATGATACAACTACACCAATGCTCAATAGCACACATCAGAATACAAAAATATTTTGAACCATATAAATTCAAAAGATAAACAAATGAAGTACATTGTACTTGATGTTATTCATATCAGAAGACTTGCAAAATATGCATAGTTGTATATTAAGTCTTTAAAAGGGGGTTAATTTTGGCTTATGAATGTAAGTGAACTTTTCAAAATACCAGTAGACATACTGGAAAATCTTAAGCATGCAACTAAAAGCTTTTACTTACCTTCTCATTGGTTGCGTTCTGAGATCTGTGAGATACACAAGACCATCCATTCGATGACCTCTAGCATCACCAAAAGCTAAAGAAAAAGAGATATGAGTCTAATGAAATATGCTCAAACTGAGCACAAAAATGTGAAAAGGCGGGTTACAGTTCACCATGAGATGCTAAATTTGAAAAAAAATAATTAGCATTCATACTAATGCTGCACTATTTAATACTGCAGCAAGCTGTGATCATTGTAGCATTTTTTTTAAAACAACTGAAACTAGTAGTGGTAGCAACCATGACTGAAAACCCTTCAAAGCAAAAGCAAAAGCAAAAGCAAAAGCAAAAGCAAAAGCAAAAAAAAAATGATTTTAAGCAGCTGAAACATCCTCCTATAGTGCAATTTGCTAATGCTCAAACCTTGTTTGGAACAGAATCAACACTCCGAGAAAATCTATGGAGGCCAGCACACGAGACAACTCTAAGGATACTAAAATGGAATTGTACTATTTGTGAACACAATTGTAGTTAATTGTGAATTACAGCTCGACATTTGCCTTCGTTCAAAGTGTATAAAATACCTTGGATTGCTGCCTCTGGATCCCAGCCTTCAACATCTATAAGATATCTGCAGAAAAATTTGATTAGATTATTGTCCCAAAGGATTTACAGATTAATATAAAGCCACTATCTTTTGTGAACGCTGATTTTCGTTTTCATACAACCCTTACCTACATATAAGGTAGCCAGTTCTATTAATTCCATTAGTACAGTGGACACCAATGAGTTTCTCTATCAAAAAGGAAAACACAGGCTTTAATAGTTCAGAAAATGAATTTACTATGAAATTAGCACAAGACAAAAAAGTGTTGTACTTTTCTAGTAAAGCAATGATAAATAATGCTTGCTATTTACAAAATGATACTGTCACGCCTGTAAAGTAACAGACACATCCAGACTTAGTCTTCTACATGCTGAATCTCTAGCAGCAGTTAACTCACTACTTCCAAACCCGTGAAGACTGAGATTAACTCTGCAGAACATAGGAAAAAAGAAAGAGGAACGATGTCAGTGAAAGCTGCCAGCCTTCAGCCAAAACTGCAGTAATAGGAAAAGAAGAATAAAATACTGTTTTGAAAGCAACCTTGAACAACTAGCAAATGTAAAATTAAGGAAGCTAATTTACAGATTTTTTGCAAACTTACAGGAAGGAGAAAATATGCATAATACCCCTAGTGTCTAAGAGTACGAAATACATTACAAGAAGAGTTTATTTAACTGGACTAAAATTAAGATGATTACTGGGATAAACCATAGAGATGAAGTATTCAGGTTCATATATGGAGAAGAGAAACACTCTACTGGGAATCAATAATCTCTAAAGAAAACTTATCTTGCTTGAAAAGATTATACTAATCAGCTATAGATTAAAAGGAGGATAACTTACTACTATTAGGGTGTTTCAATGGAAATATTTCTGACAGAAATAGGGGAAACACTAATAAGGTCATGCAAGGCACTGATAAAACCTCACCCAGACTATTCCATACAATTCTAATCATCCATACGCAATGAAAAAGAAAAATCAAATTAAAATATGTACAGAAAGGGCTACTACGATTGTCACAAACACAGGGCCTATTTAATGAGAAGGGACCTACGAAGCTTATCTTATTTAATCGGTAAAAACAAATGAGATATTGTTTACAATACCATGGATGGAGAAAAACAATACTTAGCGCAAAGCTGGCATAAGAATAGACGCATATTAACAGATTGAGAGTTTGGGGTGAGATTTTAGAAGACAAACATCAGAAGAACAAAGTTTGGGCAGGGACAAAGTACTAACAGAAGGTCTTTGAAATGGACTTTGATAATTTTTTGAATGAGATACACTGTAACTGTTTGCCACCGAATAGGACAGTCATGTTATCAGGTAAGTTTATTCCAGGTTGGTGTCCTAACCTTTCAGATACTAAAAAAAATGAACTGATTAAAAATTATTTGTAAGAAGAATCCTGAGAAATTTTAGGAGTAATCTGAAACAGAAGGCAAGTTACAATGCATAAGTTAACGTAAAAATGAAAGTTCTCACAGCTCTGAACCTACATAAACCCTGCCAAAATAGTCTTACTAGCTGGAACAGCAGGTATTCATCCAGTAATAAATTAGGAACTGATTCCCTTGATTCTGAGAATAAGAAATAATTAGATATAAATACAGCCTATTCTTTGTCACATTAAAAAATCACTGAATCAAAAGCAGAAAACTAATAATTTCCAAGTAATTTTCCTAAGCCAAAAAAGAGCAAAGGAAGAACTTGCACGTTAACTTCCTGAATAAGGACAAAACCTTCTTCTTATGCCTTTTAATTTTCCCACCACTTCCAGTTCAGGCTGTCATACCTGAGATTTAGGTCAGAGCTCTTTCACTCGACAGAGCTGACCATCCACAGCAAAACCACAGTTACATTCTGCAGCAAAAATTGTATGCACTTGGGAAGTTAAACTCTCTACTTTCTCACAGAAAATGCCAGAGTAATCACAGCAATTAGCACGTAAAAGCTTGAAGGAATGGTTCTTCAATATCAGATAGACGAACAGTTAAAATCTGCCTACGGAGAATAAGTAGCAAAAATGTGAGAAGGTAAAAGCTGCCAACAGGCTGTGGCAAAATACTTGCAAATTTATTTCCCTGAAAAGCACCTTGTACCATTCCAGGGAGAACTGTACTAATGCAAACCCACTAAAATGGCAACAGATCCACACTGTGGAGACACTGATGCCGTGTCTGCAAAATGATTTTTAAGAATTGCTAGGATATGAGGGCAATAATGGATTCATAATTCAGAAAACTGCTATGTGAGACTAAATGGGCTCCATTAGGTTGCCCACAAACATCAGTGCCCAGTGCGACCAGAGAAACCCTGTGCTATTTAGAACATCCATAAAGGGCCAGCAGCCGTGATGAGGGACAACTTGAGTCAGACAGATGAAAGCCTTATTTCTATTGATTAATCTGTGTCAGCTAGATGGGGGCAACTGATTTAAACCTTGTGAAATAGGTATTTAGAAGGTGGAGTTCAGATAGGGGCATTCAACAAGCACTGGACAGGGAAGACTTCCCCAGCACAATTAGAGAAATATAATAAAAAAGGCCTAAATACAGCAGCATCAAGGAGTACAAAAAGACAAGTCTGAAATCCCAGATGTCTTAAAGGATCTATTGTAATTAATATATGATGCAGTTAACACTGAAATAAAATTTGTGGTCTTTTACAGCATAAGATGCTGATATTTACCATTTCCTGCATTTTCCCATAGGAATTTTCTGACCCACTTTTTGAACTGTAGGATAGTAGCATTATCGGGGACTTCAAGTCCAACAGTGTAAAGTTTCTTGTATTGCACACTTTTAGGTAAATCCTAGCAACAAGAAGAAAAAAAGTGGTAAAAATTATTGATGTCTTGCATCAACGAAAAACCTTAAGCAGTACCTAAAATAATGCACATGCAAAACAGTAGTTCAAATGCAGCATGGAAACTGAAAATGATTTTGACATGATTCTGTAGAGACATGCTCTCAGAAACTACCATTTACATTTCCGTTCTAAAGACCTGATCTCAAAGAATAGTTTCTATACAAGACTTACTTATCCCTGACAATAAGGCAGCACATTAACTAAAGAGATTAGATTCTTGTAATTCCATTCTAACACATTTAGCAATTTTTAGCAATACTTACCCCTCCCAACAACAACCATATACACGCATATCCACCCCTTTAACATGTCAAGTCAATGTACATTCAAAGATTAATGTCCAGTTATAACACTCCTATTTATTCTCCTGTTCAATAGGAGGCAATCAAAATTGTTTGGACTATACTGGTAACAAATGTGAAATGAAGTAATTTTAAAATGTATACTTTCTAGTGGTTTCCACTGAAGATGAGTAAAGAAACTACCAAAAAAACCACCTTAGGCATAAATGAAAACATCTTCATGACACAGGCTGCAAGTCTTCAACATCTTTTCTGCAGTGCCTAGCACTGAAGCCTTTATCCATTACTCTGAGCAACCATAATACAAATAAGCCACAAATGCAACTAGCTGGGGGAAAGAGTTATTTCCTCTGTGATAAAACATTTAGTTTCTATTAGAGCCACAAAGTAAGTTTAGATGGCTCAACTTGTCTATTCCAATTCAAGATGAGCAAATGCATAAATACTTTACAACAAATATGGCAATAACTATTTTATTTTGTTATTATTCTTGCATTACCTTAACTTCATAGTATCGTGTGGTATATGTTAAATCAATAATTAATCCGAGCTCCACATTTAGGGCTTTCATTGCAGCAATTAGGTCTTTTGGTGTAAATTTCTGGGTTGGGGTAAGCCTCTGGTTAATTGCCTACAATGAAAAAGAAAAAATTTCTTAAGTTTTAATAACAAAACATTTGTAATAGTCAGCTGTTTTAAATAGGAAAACATCAGTTTTCAAAAGGGAATGCTTACAGTACCAAAACCATATCCATGTTTTATGGATATTATATTTTTATAAAAAATGAAAAGGAACCAAATAAGAAGAAAGCAAGAATTTGTTCCTATTCAGATGTAAAGGCAAGAAAAAGTGGAAGAACTTCCACTTGCACTGCATTAACAAACATTATACAAATAAGTACTAATTTGATAGTAACCAGTCCTGCAAAATGCTGCATATATATACTGATTTTTATATATATACTGATTAAGTAACTAAGCAGGAAAAAACAAAGCACCCCAACCCCTGTCCCCCAAAACTTATTGCACAATAGCACAAAATTAACAGCGTATTTCACATAAAACATCAGAAGTTGTGATACCAGAGTTCACTTATTCTAAAGGTTTTAACTTTCTCCCCACAAATGTTATGCAGGCATTTTTATCCCTGCTTCATCTCTTGGCAGAATGTACTTGCATGTCATCTAGCACTATGAAATGTTAAATATTTAATGACTAAAATATAGTGGCTAAGAAAGCTGCATGTTGGTGGATAATGAATAATTAATTTCATTTGACCAACACAGTGGGAAAATTGTTTACTCATCCTATTGTAGCTGTGGTTTTTGAAATGTGTTCTCCACTCTAGGTATGAAAATGCCTCCTGCGCAAAACTGGATTTTCTCTGAATACTGTGCTGTCCACTGTGACAGCCTTTTGACACAGGCTCTGTCACAACCAATAATGACAGTGGCAAAACAGATGCAGCAGCCTCAACCACCTCTCAGTTCACTGGCAATAAGAAATTCAAGTAGACTGTACCCAGAACTAATGGAAAGGAAGGAAGCCACGGACCACACAGCTCTCAGAACCACAGATGCTATAGGGTAACTTATTATTCCTTCTTTTGACTGTACAGATATACCAGAATAATATAGGTAATTTTTTGTATTTGAATACTATAATGCAATCTGTAGACAATAGCTTAGACAGAATATTTACTATTAACCGCTAAGGTTATGTCTAGCTGTTGAACATTAAAAAAAACTGAGAAAATTCTTTCCTGTGTATCTGAAGCAAGGACTTGTAAGAGTTGATTTATACAACACTTTTAAGTGTTAATTTATATAGAAGGGCAAATTTGCAACCCTATACGTCAATCCACCAAAGAACTGAAGAATCTAAAAAAAGGCAGCCTCCACATTTTGTCCTGTCACAAAAAATTTAGAGATCTGGCTCAGTGTATTTAACAGATTAAGACGCTATTCCACATTAGTAAGAATCTAATGGAGTTACTAACACATTCATAAAATAAATCTATGAATACTGCATTTCTCCATATCATTAAAACTTTTTGTTTACAGAATTGGTAATCTGAATCTCTAGTTTTAGAAGTACTGCAGTGGCTGCTATCTTTTAATTGCTTGATTACTGTAAAATTGTATTTTGGCTTATATTGCCTAGAATGTTATTCATATCATAAACCCCTCCATAGTAATAATTGGACTTTTCTTAGAACAGTCATGAGAACATGTTAAATAAGATCTTGAATTTAGGCCACTAAATTAATTAGTGATCAAATGAATTGTGCTGATTGATTAGAGATCATATGATTTCTAGAAGATAAAGAGTAATACCAAATACAGATTTTAAAAGAAAGAGAGAAAAAAATAGAGACCATTATGTAAATAAAGCCATTGTGGTAGATGACTGGACTGATGTTTTAAAGAACATAAAATATTTTTTCATAAAACTTTCCTGAAGCTTGCATGAATATTAATGCTATTCTTCATTACTTTTGCATTGTACTTAGAGGAGACAATCTGTAGTTACTGTTTATACACACCCCTTTTAAAGGTACTTTGAATGCAATAAATCTAGTTCCTGGTATAGGCTGTCCAACTGGTGTCAAACTCCGCCATCTGCAATGAAATAAATATGTATTATAAGTATTTTCAAACAACATGATTCAACAGAAGACACACGTAGGTCCATGTAAACTACTAAAATAAAGATATTTCCTCTTAGGATCACAACTTTGGTAAAACAAAGCACATAAAAATAACGCTTCTTTAAAATTATAATAATAGTTATTTCAAACTATGTGAAGTATCTTACATATCAGGCAACCCCGCTGTCATATTTAACACACTTTTAAAGTAATAGTTATTTAAAACTTCTCCAAGCATAAATGATAGTTCTCTCTCTTTTTTTTTTTTTCTATGATGGGCTATGCAGCCCACTAGCATAATACATTAAGCTTTAGATTTCCAAACAGGAGGATCCAATAGTTCCTAAATTCCTTGACCACATAAGCAAGCAGTTGTAACTGATAGGCACAGGAGTCTGAAAAAAATTAGCAATTTAATCCTTATATGTGAAATCTTTTTAAAAAACCATCCTCCGCTAGTAACCTGACTGTTTCACCAAGAAACTAAGATCTTTTTAGAATCACTATAAAAATTCATTTTATGATATTACATGCTTGAATACAAAATTAATAGATCAGCATTCTTCTGGGATAAATGAAACAGAGAGTTGCCTAAAAGATGCTAGAAGAATATCAACAGAACTTTACTACTGGACTGACCAGCTTATTTAGCACACCACACAACTTACATAAAGACACTCCTATTGTTTGCAAGTCTAAAATCAGGAGCCATAATAAAAGGAATCTGTATCCTCTGTAAAGCACTATTGTATTGAAAATATTTCTTACATACATATATCCCCAAATCTGCACTTATTCCACAAAGTGGTTTGGAGGTATTGTCAGTACATTTGAAAACAGTCTTTTTCCTTCCTTCTTTTTCAACTTCCAGACAACTTCATCCCCTCAAAATGCTAGGGCAGTACTTACAAATAAGTAGTGCCAATATAAAGTAAAGCAGAAGGATAAGGTTCAACGGGTAAAAAAAGTCTTTTTATATTATAGTTGCCAGAAATTTTTCAACCTGGCCGAATCAAACACCTTTAAAAACTTGCTATATCCTTGCATAAATTATTTGAATGACAATGAAATTCTAAGTTTACTTTCATTAAAAAATACAAAGCTTCTAGATTTTGCAAATGTGTTCACTTTATAATATGCTTCTTTTTTGAAGCAACATTCATTGCTGCACTTTCTCTTGGCACTTTGAAAAATACAGAGTATTCCATCACACAAAAATTTAGCAAAAATCACTTTAATAATATGAAGATTTATGTTACAACACTAAAAATTCTTGTAATTCCAAAACCACAAAGAAATGGTTTTCACTAATTCTACACTGTATTGAAGAAACTCTTGATGTATCACATTTCAGAGATGCCAATATTTTTTTAAAGAATATGAAAAACTTTACCTGAAGAGGAAAAGTCAATTAGCAGATTGATTTTACTTTTATTGAGGTGACTTACTAAATTTAGTTGTACAATGAGAATACAAACATCTGAGACTATGGTCCATTTATCTCAGTTTTAGATAAATTTTACATGAATTGATTAGGATCACAAACAGTGCAAATATACAGAAATATTACTTTACGTAACAAAAACCACAACATAATGAAGTATCCTGGTCAAAAGAAGTGCTCAATTAAAAACAAATGAAAATAAAATCTACAAAAAACTGTGAAATCTGCCCTGTGCACAGCTTGATTTTATTTCATTCACATCATAAACCATTCTGTGATTCTCTGATCATCTTAAGAAGGTACTACATGCTGTAAGCCATGTTTAGATGTGTATTTAATCTAAACTACTGTTAAAATTAATGAGAAAATCAGGTTTAACACCAACTCCAGCCTCTTGCTATTTTTAATAACTCTGGAAATTACATTTTTTATTTAAATCTTTTGCTCTTAAACTTCCAAATAAAATTAGTAGATGGGCTGTGTCTAGGGATAGAGAAACTAGTGCCAGTAACACTAAAACATACAACATGCTTTACAAAAGTAGGATTTAATTGGACAAGCAGCCAGAGGCCATATTCACATATACATGTTTAAAAGCATTTTGAAGGAAGGCAGAAGTCAAGCATCCCAACCACAAAAGACCAATCAGCTTATGCAGGAAGAGAGTTGGATGTCATAGGTTAGAAATTCAGGTCGTCTTTAACCAGCTTTCTCTCGGACAACTGTATGAGTGGAAATCTACCATGATTATCATAAATTCCAAGCACCCAGAAGCTAGCAAGAAATTATCAAAAATTGCTTACAAATCTTATTTGCTATAATTAGCAATGTAACAGAAAGACTTTGCAAAATTCTGAACTTTTCACAAATCCTCTTGTAAAACTTCTGCAAAATCAGCAAGTAACACAAATGCTGCTGACTGCTCTACAGTAGAAAATGAGCAGAAGACATTCCTTATCAGAAAATGTAAAGGGTGTATGTTGCATGTTATCTTCAAAATAACAAAAACGAAACTTCAGCACACTGATGCAGAATTAAAAATGATCTCAAAGAAAAAAAAAACAGCAGATCAAAATTAAGCAAAGATTGTCTAAGGAAATAAAGTCAATTTTTTTTTCTCTGGTTGATGAAGGAATATGGTTGGGAAGTAAAGGTGACAGGGATTAAGGAAAGTAAAACTCCTGAAGAAGAAGTCTAGATAAAGGCTGAAAGGACCAAAGATGGAAGAGTTACAGGAGGTCACAGAAACAGCAATTACAAGAGCAAAGACGAATAGCATTTTAACACGTTTGAATGAGAATTATGACACACACTTTGTGTCCCGCTTGAATTTAAATGTAAGGAAGAAAGCGAGGAGGAAAGGTGTGATCACAAGACTTGACACCATCATCATTCCTGTAGCAGCGATTAAAAGGTAGCAGAGGCTTGAGTGAAAAAACAAGCTGGACATGAAGTAGCTGAAAAGACAGCAGGAAGTTTCCTGAAAGAGGCAGCGGTATCTCACTGAGACAGCTCTGGGGATAGCTCTGGCCATAGAACTGATGGCATTCATTATTATATTCACATTAGAAAGATGTTGTGATTAGAGTCTAAGACGGAATCATGTAAATTCAGCGAAACATTGCAGCTTACCAACCCAAATAGTAGTCAAATAAAGATGGATATACGCAGGAACAAACTGAAGTCTGAGAACTTCTGTAGAAAACACAATGGCTGTCAAAATGCAGGCAGTCTAAGTCAGCATACATTAAAGCAAACTATCATCTTAAAATCAGTGGTATTTCTGATCTTTTCATAAAACAAGGAGCCAGGCCAAACCACCTTCAGAATCTCAAGTATGTAAAAGAACTGCAAATCTAACTCCTCTTTAAGTTTGCATCAAAACAGCTTTTGCACCAAAACAGGCTTTTACGAATCCAGTTAATTTTCTAGACTATCTGAAGCCACAAAACCAGAATTTATGTGTTCCAATAGAAAAGTACCTAAGAGAGAATAGCACTCAATTAAAAAGTGACATAATGCGCACACATGACACATTTTTAATTATAGCTTTATTTCTCTAAGTTTTCAAATAGGTAAACAATCCACGGACTACACGCAGATCAAGATCTGAAAGGTAACAAAACACAAGTTACTTAATTATTTTCTTTACCTTTCCCAGTTCCCTATCATGTTTTGTCTTCATCACTTCCCAACTACCATCAACTGTCTCAGAACAGAGGCAGAATTTTGCCTGCCATCTAAACAAAAGAATCACATATTGGTTGAGAAGTGTTAAAATCTAACTGAAAATCATTCCCCCTTCCCTCTGAAATTTCTGTGATCCTTTCATGGCTTCCAGTTAAATAAATAAATAAAATTATTATTGCTACTACAGACTGTAGTCGGCTAATCTGCAAGTAGTTTTATGTCTGGTTTACACAAAAATATATTACTATGCTTATCCATGTTAGTTTAAATGAAAAGCAAGCATGCTTTATTGTCTTTATTTCATCTAAAAATTTCAGATATGCATTAACAGATGGATTTGCTTTCTTAAAACAACAGAAAAGAAACTAGCTTCATGCATCCTAGTAAAAGTTTACAAGATACACAATCTCGTCTAACCCAAGAATCTAACAGCAAGGACAAAAGAAAACAAAAAACTACAAACTTAGAAATAAAAACCAACCAGCTCCAGGATCAGTCAGCTGTGGACCATCAACAGGGCCTGCATTGAGGCATTCAAGTGGGATAATAGAAGACATTATAGAAATGCCCATGATAATAAAGGCAAGCGGACAGTAAATTTCAGTAAGGCACTTCTAAATAAAATTTAGTATAATTCTGAAGCCTCTTGAGTTAAAGTCAAAGATATGTTGAATACCAAGATAACAATCCAAGCAAAGAATATTAGAACAGTTCTATATTTTCAACAAAAAACAGTATCTGTTTCATGTAAAAATGTTACCTAAGTTTTTAATAGCAAGCTAGACAAGAAAGCTACTAAATAACTCATGCATATAATATGATGGAACCACTGAACTGGTAATAATTTGAAAGCTTCTCGTCTTTAGCTTGTCAGATCTCAGCGACAGACTTAGATAAAAAATACGTAAGGGAGAAAAGTCTCCTTACGATATCAGTAAGTAATTGCATAGCTTTGCACTTGTGCTGGTGTATTGAAACACAAAACCTGGGCCTTAGAAGTTGTATAGCAATGATGTAATCAGTACTCAGGTATTATAAGTGGTTTTTCTGATATCACTTTTTTTTTTTTAAATGCAAACATCCTATGCCCAATGGTATGAAGCACTTCTACTTTACAATTAAACTCTTTACTGTAGAGTAAAACTCTACAGTTTACCCTTTACTATATGATTACATTACTGTGATCTTTCTCTCCCATCCACCCTTGAACACACATTTTGTAGGCCATAATACAGAATCGGTTATGCCATAGTCTTTAACACCCGTCTAAATAAAAATGCTGATGCTTTTAAGTCTGCACCAGAATAACTCAGTTAAACAAGTATGGTCACAGTGCATAGGTAGAAATAATTCAGTTTTGTCCTTATAGTACAAAGACCCCACTCCTGGGATTTTTTTAGACCCTTTAAAGGAAACATACACTAACGTGCTATTCCTGCAGATGCTTTTCAAAACTGAACCCGACTTTATGAAATTATACTCACAGTAGGATTTTGGATGCTGATGCACACACATCTATAAATCTGTAAAACCATCACAGCATTTTGTCAAAGCTCATTAGATGGCTTGAACTCCCTCTACTGGCTGGTTCTCCACTAAAACACCATCATATCCTACCATGTCCTACTGAAGGACAATACTGTTTCAGACACTGTGAATAACTAGAAATTGACACCATGGTGGAAACTGCAGTGGAACAGGTCACTTGAATCCCTCTCTTACAGTACATCTCATTTTGTTACAAAATTCTCTCTGCAGCACTACTTTATAGGATCTAGACTGCAACGGATACTGTACATCTTATCTCTGCTCCAAGACTGTACTGGGAAAAGGGAGAAATGATTTTTTCTATGAAGGAGTACAGGAAGTCTTACTTCCAGTCTACCTCCTCCTCCCACTGCTGGAGCAAAAACTGTGCAAAAAGCACAAAAATCAAGCATTCTGGGCTTGGGCAGAGTGACAGGGACACAAGAAAAAGACTCAGCCAAGAAGAACAAGGTGTAAGACTTGTACTGCAAATCTAGAGGCAACACTGGCAATTAATACTTTAGGTGCTGAGTACACTCAGAGTTCTGATAGTAGCAAGGTTGCTCAGTGCCATAACACAACCCTTACGTAGAGGTAATTTTAGTTATGCTGCAGACATAGTATCATGAAAGGTGACAGTAATTAGCTAACCAATTAAAAAAAATCTACCAGTTCTTGTTTAGTTGCACTATCTCTAGCTAACTTATAGCTTAACTGAAACCTCAAATTTATTGTATTGCTTTAATTAGCATAAAGGAATTTGGATTTGAACTGTTAAGAACTGTATAGAGAGACTGTACAGAAAGACAATCTAAAAACTGTGTGTATGCAGACTGACCTTTTTTTGCTTATCTACTGCGGGGTTTCTCTTGCACTATCATTACAAACAAAAAAGTTACTGCTAGGTTTATTGTTATTACAACACTGTGATATGATTGAGATTTTATTTCCACAGTAAGATACTGTCTGGATTGGTTCCTGTCCTATAGTGTACCACAATCTCACTTCTGCCAACAACTACTTCTGGGGTGAGTAAATCACACGTGTAGCATCACCTACATTAAAATTAGATTTCCTTCATTTCTTTTCCAGGGCTCATTACTATTTTTTCCTGCTCTACTAATCTAATTCACAGCAAAGAACTACTGTGATAGCACAAGGATGACATCAATATAGTGCTGCACGAGACCGTCAGACTGACAAGTCCTTAAGTCCATTACTGCCAAAATACTCATGCTATGGATGTCTAGCCTGATTTGTTAATGGTATCAAAAAATAAGTATCCGGATAAGCTGAAAGCGCTTCAGTATCAGGAGCTTTGCCACGGTGGTAACACTAGCTTTACAACCAGTTACTCCACAGCAGATGTTCCTCTCCTTGAAAGACAGATACACAGGTGTTAGTTTCTAATCACAGAAGCCAAAAGTACAGCCCATTGCTTCTTCCATACTTACAAAAGAAATGCATGCAGCCTAAAAGCAGCTCTAGCTCAAATGCAATGGGAGAAAGAGGGGATAAATGAGTACCTGATGCATTGACAACATTTTCATAATAATTTCTACGTATGGAGAAAACAAGCCCACCAGTTACTCTTTCAGGCTTTCTCTATTACTGCTTGCAAGCCTAACCCACTTTAGTTCAATTTTTATGTGTCCAATTTCTAACTGAATTCTCATAGAAGCTTAAATAGCTTTTTCTTAAATTTTATTCTAATTTTAATCCCCGAGTTTGTCTGCTATGAAAAAAAATCAAAATTTACTGAAGTTATTTTTAAAAGTTTGCTTATCGATTGTTTCTATTCTTTGCTTTTAGACCACCATATTTTGCAGGAAATCATGCTTTTCATATTCTATTGCTCCTCCTAAGAATGTAATAAACTTCCTCTGAAACCAGGATAATGTCCACCTTTCCTAAAACAACATAGGAACTTTAAGTTATTGTCCCATTACAACGTGCCTTTATGTCTCAGCGCACACTCCTATCCAAGAAGTTTGTACTGATATCAGCAATAACACGGGTTAAGCTTTTAAACTTGGACTTCCTTCAACACTTTTCTAAATAGAGCTGAAGAGCAGAACTCTACCTCTTTTAAATGAAACCATTTTGTGGTCCCCATACGCATGCCCACTCAAGTCATCAGAAAGCCAGTAGAATAGTGCATTTTTTATTATTATTTTCATCGATAAAATATTATTTTTCATTGTCCTCTTGTTAAAACAAACAAATGCTGGATTATGTGTTTCTGCATCTGAATGTTCCTTGATTGCATGCATGCAACCACCTGCTCCCATCTTATCTGCTCTTCCCCCACGCTTGACAGCAAACATCTGAGTAGTCAGAAGGATGGACTACTCTCCACTTCCCCAGATAAGTATGCACCTGGGAGTAAGAAGGTTAGGAAGAAGGGACTGCGTTTGGCTGATGAAGGAGATGTGCTCACAGACAGGCTGGAGCGTTATACTCACCTGGGGGATGAAGGGCGGGGTTGTTCCTGTCTTGGAGAAGATACCTACCTTACCTGGCAGTATGTGGTGAAGATGCTTGTGGCAAGAAAGTGTCTGGGGCAGTAAGTGCCCCTTCTCTGTGGGCAGGACTGTGCCCGCTCCTGCCTCTCGCTTACTGTGAGGGATACTTACCCATCAGGGATAGTATTCTTCTTTACCATGCTGAAAGCAGGAGCAGGCAGAGCAGGAGACAGCGGTGAAAGTGCGCACTGCAGCAAAGGAGAGAGAACCGCGCAGTTAACACGGTGCTAATCTCTTTCTGCATCAATGGGCCTTTTCACAGGGCTGACTCTCAAGGTAAAATAAAGGAAGCAGTCAGCTGGGGCTCAAAGCCATCCTGAACAAGTTCTGCCGCTTGCAAGCTACCCTATTTTCTCCACTGCTACAGTACAACAAGAGGAAAAGACAACAACTCACCTCTCCTCTCCAGGAGATCAAAAGAAACAGAGAGGAGAGGCGGCAGGTTTCTAACTCTAGCAGCAGCGCTGCAGGGATGTAGATCTTCCTGGCAGACCCTCTGCTGTGGCACAGTCTGCTCTGCCCTTGTGCTCCCACAGCCAGAACCGGTCTCAACGAGAAGAAACTCCAGGCAGCTGCAAGAGGCGAGGCCGGCACCTCAGCAAGGGAAGGACGATCGCCTGCCCCACTCTAACCCAGGCGGGTCCGACACCGCCAGAGCCCGGGCACCATCAGCGCCCGCAGACCCCTGCGGGCCGGGGACGGGAGCGGCGCGGGGAGCTCCCCCTGCCGCGCAGGGCCCATGCCCGCCGCTGCAGAGCAGCCGCTTGAGGCTGGGCGAGGC
>VXAA01006093.1:32550-64780 GCA_013399115.1 Anseranas semipalmata
CCGCCGGGCCCTGCGGCAGGGCCCGTCCCCTTCGCTCCCCCCCACTCCCACCTTTTGTTCCCGCTGACCCCGAGCAGGGCCACTGACGTTCATACGCGGTCCGCAGCATTTTAATTTGTCAACTCCTTCACGTGTCTGTGGCTTTAAAAAATGAGGTAGCTGATAACTTAGGATGTGTTAACGTGCAAATGCTGTGAAATGATTAGTGTTCTTGCACTTTCCATTTGCTTCTTCATATGAGACAGAAGTTGCCAGTGTTCAATCTCAGCGTAGAAGTTCCTTACCATACATTTGATAAGTCTGCTTATTAATTACAGTGTTGCAACGTAGGCTGAAATAATTGTGCTGGTGTTGGACAACAGGACAACCATTCTACTTTGGTGTGTCAAGACTGTAAAAATATTTCTAAGACTGGTATATTGTGTGTATTGGCTATTTTTTTCTTTTAAAAAGTTAGTGTACCGAAGAAAAAGCTACAATTCCTTCTGAATATGCATGTTAGTTTGTTGTTGTTACTTTCACTCCTTTATTGCAAACTTTAAAGCATTGTTTATATAGCTTCTAGTTTGTTTACTTGGCTGGATTGAATGTATCCTGAAGCAGTGGTCCTTTTTAGAGTGTACATGTTAAACCACTTTTGTTTTTTAATGCAGACACTTAAATGGGTCCTGATCAGAAGCAAAACAAAAAGTTATCAGGTGAAATAATTAGAGGGGATAATTTAAAAATAAACTACCAGATTCCATATTTTTGTTCACAGTAGTGTAAATAAGAGCTAGAAGAGTACATAGCAAAGTGTGAGTTTCACAAGTGTTTTGTTTTGCAAGACATCTTAACTTTACAGCTTTTTTCCAAATCCATGTAGGAAATGTTTCACTACTGATTTTGCTAAATCAGTGGAATGCGAGGAGAAAGTCTCTGGTTAATGCTTTAGAATGAAGAGGTCAGTTTAGAAACATAGTAGTAAACTTATTGATACACATAAGAACAGAAATAGTTTCACGTTCTTTAAAACAAAAAGCAATCCCACCCCTCGCTCCCCAAAACTCAATATGAAGCTGAGAAACTGTAGCATTGTCCCCTTTCAAATGGTCAGTCTTAACTAAATCCATCTGATCTATGCAGCAAAATAATTCTTCAGTACCACTGAGGCATGATCAGCTTAACCAAGCAGCTGTGCATACAGTAAGTTTTCTCTGCAAACAGTCATGGTCGTTCTCAGCTGGCATGCTGCCTAAATGCGCCTCTGTAGTTTATTCTGAGAAAATGGGAACAGCTATTCCACAGTACTAAAGCACTTGGCTTTCTGCACTACTGTGTAATGATGTTTTAGCATTTGGCTCCTAAGCACCTTGAAGTGTTCAGTAAGAAAGTGTTAAGAGTGGAGTGGGCCATAGGGTGCCTTTTTTTTTTTTCTTTCAGAGAAAATTAGGATATAGGGAAATGGATTGAACAGTTTTTATGAAGTCATCTGTGTTGCAACTGCACTGCAACAAAAGAAGTGTACTGAAGAGGTTGTATCTGCTGAGAGTAAAGTTGTTTTTAGAAAATTGATTTGGCATTGTATCTTTTAATTAGTTGGATCATTGCTGAGTTGTGTAAAGCATTTGTTTCTCAAAGACAGTTATGATGATTCGCACGTTTACCGTAACACAATTGTGGAAAAGTTTATTGTGAATTCTAACAAGTGGGAGTACATTAGGTTTTCTTCATAAATTATTTTATTTTTTAGTATAAAACTTTTATTTATTGCCTGAGAATAGTAGAATGCAGATTGTATTTTGGGTTTTCTTCAGGTTTGTAAGCGAATATTGTAAAAGCTACTCAGATTTTAGCCATCAAATGTAACATAGCCATCAAGGTTTCATGGCAGTATTATCAAGAGTTCTTGCAACTCTGGATAGTACTGTCCCGTCTCTTTTAGTTCTAGAAATGGACCAAAAAAAAAATCCTGTGTCTTCAAGAAAGGAAACATAAAAGTTGTAGTCCTAAAATATTTTAGTGTGAGGGAAAGCCTAAGACCATAGTGCAACTCACAGTTTAGAAGAATTCTGTGTAATCATGAGGTGCTTTTGTTGAGGGGGTCATAAATTCTTGAAATTCTCCTGCTTCATCTTTGAGGAACAGTTGAATTTTCATTTCTTACACTTAAGTATCAAGTATTCCTCCTAAACCTAATGCTTTAAATGATAACTTACATCAGTTGTTCAGTGTCCTCCTTATTTTGCTAGAAGACAAATGTGCTCCTCAGTAAGATCCGAACGCCTCACTCATAAGCAAGTCCTGACTTAGTGAATGCAATCAGTTCATTGCCTGATAAGTTGCAAAGCCAAGATGAAAGGAAAAAGTCTGACAGTGTACAGTTAAATTTTAAGTGAGATAATCTTCATAGCCCTAGAATAAGAAGGATGATGTATTTGGTCTAGAACGTAATTTTTAACAAAGAAACTTCTGTTTTCTAGTTTCTGGCTCTTCTGAATATTTTGCATAGGATACTTCCAGGGGTTGCCACATCGAATTAGAGAGCATACAGGAGGCAAACTAATTAGCAGTCATTCAGCCAGGTCGTGCAAACAAGGAAAAGCTGAGACAGTAATGAGAACTCAGCTCCCCAGTTTTGAGAAAGTACGTCCAAGCGCTGATAGATTCATGGGGGCTTCTGAGCGGTTACCCCGTGTGCTATCGCAATTTGATATCAACTTAATTGTAGTCTCCTGATAGTGATGTGTATTCTGTAGTCAGTAGGCATATAATCCATCTCTACAAAACTTTTAATTATCTAGAAAGAATAAAGAATCTTCGGGGAATAAAAGACTTTGAGAGTGTCAGAAAGGTGCTCTGGTAATGTTACTTTTTAATACAGTATAACAACATTGCTGTGTGGAAAGGCAAAAATACTTTTTTTCATTTCTCGGGTAATCAAGATGCTGTGATTTGGGTATGTAGTTTCAGGAAGCCTTATTATGCATCAGTGTGAATGACAGCAGCTACATAAACTACTAATAAGCAGTGATGCTCTTCTCTAGTAGTTACACAGCTTTAACACATCTGTAGAAATTTTAGTCGTAGTGGTCTTATAACCAATTTTAATCTGGCTGTCAGTTATAATTTACTAAAAACATTCATAATATTACCATTTTCTCAACAAAGTGTAGAAATGTGTGCTAAAAATAGAAGTTATTACTGTTAGCAGAACTGTCCTCTAAGGAACTGAAGATTAGAAATTATGTTTTGCAAGAAAATACTTTTGGGCCCTTTTTAAAATAACTTTCTTGAAAGTGAAAGTCATTGTATTCTTGTTTTAAACAAACTTTATTTAATCGTTCATCCTAAATTTTCAGTTTTGAATTTGAGTCATGTCGTCTCTATTTGCATCTCTCAGGAGACAGAGAATCCACTTGTTCCTCTTACAGTTTATACCCATATTTAATTACTATTAACCTTAACATATTTTTTATTCAGTTTCTTGGCTCTTATTTATCTTTCTCCACAAGAGTAGTCATTCTGGACATGGCAGGTTCTTTCTGTTCTTCAGTGTTTTTTTCAAGAAAATTGAAACATGATTTGACTAATACATAATTTATTACAGTTCTCAAATCTCTCTCTAAGAAACTTTTCCAACCTTCTAATAGTTACTGTGGAGCTTTATAACATACTGTTTCTTGTTTTCCTTTGTCATGTTTTAAAATATGGACACCTAAAATGTGTTACAATGTTGGCTCGGCCAGTACTGTACAGATCTACAATCCCTCTGTAAGTTTACTTTGTTACTGTTTATACAACCAGAGATTATGCCTGGTCTTTTTGTTGTACATTTACATGGAATTTTATTTGCAGTCTCATTTTTGCTAACTTCTAGATTTTTTTTTTTTTTTTTACAATGATAGCTCCAGTGATTACTTTTTCAGGATAACTTTTGTAGGTATGACTTATATTCCTTGCATAGTGCAGCTTTGTTATTAAAGCATATCTTGTAACACTGTACGTGGCTTGTAGAATATGCATTGCTTTTCTTCTGTTAGGATTCACCATTTCTTCATCAATTTTGTTCTGTTATCTGTACAATTTTCTTTGAGATTTCATATTTTCTTTCTTTGGTTCAAAAAAAGTAAAAGGCATGGGTCTGTGCAGTAAGCCTTTTTCATCTGTAGGTCACAAAGTTCAGGTCAAGTTCTCATTATTACACAACCCTATTTTGATGCATTTTTCTGGTAATAGCACTAAATATACTTTGAAATTATGGTGCATTCCCAAAGCTTGTGCTTTTCTTTGCTCTCGCTTGAGTATAGTGTCAGATATGATAGCAGCATAGATTAAATATACTTTCTCCTTCACAGAGCTAATGCCAAATTCTTTCCTAACTAGATATTTCAAAATAGACCATTTCCTTAATCAAGGCTGTGTGAGTAACACAGATCTAAAAAACAGCTAATCATCTTGCTTGCTTAAACCAATTTTTTGTTTGTTTGTAGCGTTCTTGACATTTCATTGGGTGGTGCTGTTTGGTTTGCTTAGTTATTCCTGTGTGCCGCCCCACACTGCTCTGAGTTGTTGTCAGTGGATGACAGCCAGAATGGTTGTTGCTACTATAAGTGTGTTCTGAAAATTTAAACCATGATTTACACTGAAACAGCTGTTGTAGTGTTGGTCCTTACAATTTGCTTATTAATATGTTTTGATATCTAATTGATGCTTTATCATATAGCATAGATCATGGAGCGCATGTACTTTAAATATTTGAAGCAAATATTTTGAGTTTGTTGTTTGTGCTGTCAGATCTTATTTCCTCAGAGACGTTCTTCATTCTTGTCCTAGAGTAAGTGCTTTCTTACTGCAGTTTTGAGATGCCTCATTTATGAAATGTAAAAATACACTTGTACTGTCTCTAATGTATTTTATATTGGATTATTCTTGGTTTTCAATACAATCTGATGATCAATTTTATTATTAAAAACAATACCTGGTAATTTTGTTGCATATTTCTTTTACTGTAACTTTTTTGATTTCATGTGTCGTTATTAAACATCAGATGGGCCCTTAGGTATTCAACTGAATCATTTTTCGAAGTTGTGGAGGCTTTATTCTTTATAATCAAAGGAGAGTCTTCGGGATGTAAAGAAGAATTGAAAAGTACAGAATACAAAGTTCTGTTAATAGCTATGTTGATATAAATCTGTAATAGTTCTTGCTTTGCTTTTGAATGTAAGTAGTCTGGATTTGCATCAGCATAGGTGATGAGAGCAGAGTTAAAATTTAGTTCGTTTTAAAAGTGAAAATTTGCATCCAGTGATTTGGCTTGTTTTTTTTTTTTTCAAAGGAATATTTATGCATTTCGAGGGATGTTTGTATGCAGTTGGATTTATTGCTAGATTGAAGGAAAATCAAATACTCAACAGCTGAGGCATGCTGTAAATTTTCAACAGGTAGCTTTGACATTTGGAACAAGTTGGAAACAGCCTTCTGAGTGACAGCTGTGCTCTCTTTAATGGTATAGCTTGATACTACCTGATATCCCTGATTAATTTAATGTTAAATACTGATTTGAATGTGAAGTATTCTTTACAGCAGTTTACTGGTTATAAATCTCTCTTCCTTTCCTGTATTGTAACTTCAATAAACCTACAAGCTCATGCTTTAGTCTGATGTTATTTGTTAGTCTCATATTCAGTATTTTTTGGAATGTAATCATGAATCTGAAATAGTGCGGATCAACTAAAATGTCATTATTTTCATTTTATAAAGTGCTAGCCTCTGTTCAGAAAAAAATAACTGAGAAATAGGCTTTATCGTGTGCTCTGAAGCATGAACTTAGCCTGTAACCACCAGAGGGAGCAAATTGCATGGTCAGGACTTCAATAAAAATGTCTTTGATTGACAAGAATGATGGGCTAGCGACTACTAACAGATTAACTCACGTTCCTGTTTTTTTTCTTTTGCATTGGGAAAGAGTTCGTCTGGGAATTAACAATCAATGTTAAATCTCAGATATCAGAAACATTGGATACTTCACTTAAGTTTGTTAATATTTGTATTTCATAATACAAAAATATGACAGCAGTTGGTCAACCAGTTAACATGTAAGGGGAAAAAAAAGTGGGATTTACTTTTCATTTTAAATCTTTAAAAGGTTTTCCTGGTTTGTTTTTCATAGTTTATTGAAGACACTGCATGTGTTGGTAGACCACAAATAGAAGAACTTGTAACTCAGAACCTACAGGAAGGTAGTACAGTAAAAATACTTATTTACATACTTCCTGCTATTGTGCAGCAAAACTTAAGCAGTCAGCTAGAAGTCTATTAATTTGTATTTTTACATGCTTACATTGAATAGTCCCATTGAACTCTGTCAATTCCCATGGTTTAAGGTAGAGGTTCCTGCATTTAAATTTCCTTGTATTCACTTGTCAGCAGTGATACCAGTGCCAGATGGTATATGAGGTCTTGTGTGCGAGGAGGGATGCCCCCAAACCTCTGCAAATACTTTCACACCCTTAAATAAGAAACCCATGCTGCTCTTTCCCATCGCCATCACTTCAGCCTCAATTTTGCACCTTCCTAAGCAGTGTCAGTTCAGTAACTGGAGATAACCGGGTGGACACGAGGTCTGTTGCCGTGTACAGAAAGAAGCTGCCATGAAGCACGATGAACAGAAGTGGCTTGTGGAGAGACTTACTGTATGGGTTAGGTTCGTGTCTTTGCACAAGCAGGTCTGAGTCGCACAGACATGTCACTTTGAAGTGGTTTGTATATGACAAATGCAACTGTTGCAGACAGACTAAAAATGATGCATTTCTGTACCCTCCTTCCAGCGGTCCTTAGTACCTAAGTACAGGGGCCAGTAGCATTTGCTTAGAATGTAAAACCAAGTACTATTTTAGGGTTGTGTTGATTTAGTGCACATCATTGCTGTGGAAAAAGGGGTAATAATTTAGTATTTCTGAGTGTACTGTTGTTTTATCAGAATTGTTGAGTTATAACATTAGCCAGAGGGGACTGGGAAAAATTTAATGGGGGAAAAGTATTTAATTAAACTGTAGATACCTCCACTGTCAAAGCGCAGAACAAAATACTCCCTTAAATTTAAAAATTGACATTCGTCTGGTATGTCAATTCACCTAGCATCAGTTCAGTGAATATAATAGGTTTCAGGGTGTGTATTGTTCTGCTTCATTAGTCATGTTTCAGTCTGAAGTTATTCAAAAAGTATAATCTCAATATCTGCAGTTGTTGAACGCTAGCTTGTGTAAAAAGTCTTGTCAAGCCTGAATTTCAACACTTATGCTGGAGATGTTTGATTTATATTGGCCTTTCTAATTAAAAAACAATGTTTGTTAGACATTTGGAAGTTGTTAATTTGTAATTCGAATCTGTAGTTTACAATATAGAATCTAAACTGTAGATGTGTTTCAGTGATATGAATCCTGCTTTATATTTCAAGTGAATGGCGATTTCAGATGCACAAAAGTCATATGCTAGTTTAGCCCCTTTAAGTAACATATCATTGTTTAGATAGGGAACTAGCAGGTTATAGTAAAAGCAGAACAAGGTTTACAGAACATACACCATTTCAGCTAGTGCCTGAACCTGATTATTCCTGTAGATGTCTATTTCCTAGACAGCATTTTGTAAGTAGTAGCATAGTAATAGACAATAATTGATGACATGTCGGAGAGGGTAGTTTTTAGTTTATTGAACAGAAGAAGACTCCCTGTTTTGTAAAAGAAAGTTTAAGTTTAAAATGGTTTGAACTCAAGGCAAAATCCGGCTGAGATGACTTTTCTAAAACTTTCTGATGTTGCATTGAATTTTGGGTGAATGTGGTGGGGAAGAGTTGTTCCCATCCTTTTCATAGTTATTTATCAAACAAGGTCTGCCAAACTTAAGTCTCAGTAAGAGGAATAGAGAACATCTTCCACTGCACTGAGTTCCACGCTGTTGTAGTTACACTACCGTCTTTTGCCTGTTTAAAACCAATACAGGTGTGTTCATGCTAGAAATCTAACCCTTGTTCTGACTGCATTTAAAATGAACCTTTTTTTTTTTTTTTTTGACAAATCTATGTGGTAGACATGCTCAGTTGTCTTACAACTGTCTTAAGTGAAAGTCATTTTTAGAAGCAAATGTTCTAACAAAACACTGAGTGCTACAAAAAAAAAAAAAATAGAAAATTTGGAAACAACCCAAGTAAGCAGAAAAACCTGTAGGAAAGTGGCAAATAAGGCAGCATAACTTTGAAAATAATCAAGCTTACTATATCTGGAATATATTACTTTCTGCTTTGATTTTTCTTCTAAGACTATTTGTTTTCACTGTATTTTATAAATACAACTAGAAATACAGAGGTTATAAAGGATTGTAAATTTTCTTGGCTTAATTTGAAATGAAAAATAACGCTTCATGAAATTCCTAAATTTTGTGTGACATTATCCATGTATCTCATTTTATAAGCACTTGCTGTATGTACAGTATAACTTTTTTCCCTAGTAAAGAAAAAACGCAAAGGAGGAGTAACAACACCCACACTTATTTGACCATTTTGCATGGATGCTGTACCTCATAAGGTAATGAGTTGTTTTAATTTTGTTGACAGTTATGATAGTTTGCTCAATATGAAACTGGACAAAATACCCATCTACCCAAGAAAAGTAATTTCTTAACCGATCACGTGGTGCAATTCAAACATACAGCTCTACAACAGATAATCATGCAAGTTTGCAGAGAAGTGTTCTAGCACCGAAGCAATCTCTTTCAAATATGTGCTTCAGAAATACGTGCTTGAAGCACAACTGTTCTATGAAATGCAAATTCACTGTACAATGTGCAGTTGTTCAAACAATCGTTAGCATGAAGCCTCTACAGATGCTTATGACTGTGAGGTCAGAAACAACATCTCTGCAAATGGACTTCTGTGAAGTGTTATCACTTGTTCAAATATTTGTAGTTTCAGATGCTCTAGTGTATATTACGTTGAGTAATATATCACTTTTAGTAAAAGTAGTTGATATGTGTATTGACTAGAAATGTTTCTTTTCCTTGGAACTTTTTTTCCTGAGATGAATTTGACACTCAGAAAAAGCAGGAAGCTCGGTTCCCATCATTGTTATTACAGCTGGAGAGAGAGAGCAAGGGAATATTGCAGTGACTGGCAAGCAGGTGAATGGGAACATGAGGCAAGCTTTGCTTACAGTCCTAACCTGTGCAGAGGGATAGAAGTCAAAGACCAAACATGAACATTGCAGGAGGTTTATGTGACTAAGCAAGAAAATGGCTGATGGTGTAGACAAATGCAAGTGGGGAAACAATTCCAGCTCCTTGTGCACAGTGTTAGTTCATGAGCTAGTAAGAGTTTCTCAGGTTTTGAAACTTTGCAGTTACGTTAGATGTCACAACATCAGATCAGTGCTCGGCGGTCAGAAAAGAATGAGTGCTATGAATAACTTGGAAAGGAATAGGGAACAGAAGTATATTGTTATGCTACTTCATAAACCTGGGCTGCTCCACCTTTTTGCATAGTGTTGCAGTTCTGCCCTCCACCCTATCTCAACAATGGAAAACTTCCTTCAAAACTGAGAAGTGTACAGAGGACAGTCGGATGAATTGAAGGGTATGTTCCTATATAAGGAGTTGCAGTTGACTGTGCCAATAGGAACTAACATGGAAAGGAGATGGCTTAGGAGGGGAAGGAATGTGATGAATGTCTATAAAATCTTTAACTGAATGCACAAGATGAACAGTGCACAATTATTCCCTTTCTCCAGACAGAAAGGTTAGGCAGGCATTGTCACATGAAGTGTCAGGGCCAAGTTTGTACTGAACAAAAGGAGTCAGTCCTTCCCAGAGAGCATTGCTGAGAAGAAGAATATTGTTAGGACTAAAAATTTATACAGGTTCAAAAAGGGACTGGGTTAATCAATGGAAGAAATCTGTTACAAACTATTGCACATAAAAGCACTGGCTCTTAACAGGTGTGAGAAATAGACTATTTAATGCTGAAAGAGCACTCAGGGAAAGTTTTATTTACTTGCCTTGCAGATGTATTTTACTGGCTATATCAGAAATAAAATAGTACCTAGAGCTTTGAGCTGTAGTCTGACCCATTATGGTTTTTATAATTTTTTTTTTTTTTGTGGCTACTCTGCCACTTATGCTGTATCATAAGACAAATTGCTCTGCTATTAACTGGAAAATCCAGTCTAGTGTACATGATGTGCATTTAGAGTGACATTTCTGTACATTGCTGTGCACTTAATGATACCACTTTTGACTATAACATCTAGAAGAACTAACGTTTCCTTAGAATATGTAACTTGTTTCCTTACTGATCTCAGTAAAAGAAACTGTATATATATTTAAGAATATTATCATGTGTATAATTGGGAGGGGGAAGTTACTCGCTTGTACTGTCAGTAGTCGATGTAAGTTAGACAACTAGATGTCCTGGTTCTGTTTTAGCTGCAATGTGACCTCGGTTTAGTTTCTCCAAGTGCATGTTCATGCACCAATCACTCTGTCTTCGCAATTCCTCTAATCTCAGAGCAAGTCAAGGATTACAGTGCCCCCTACAGCAACTCTGTGCTGCTTCTTTTTTTTTTTTAAATCCAAGCTAGGTACAAGATACTTGCTAGGTACAGATACCTGCCAAGTGTTTTACGTGGAAGCAGATCAGTAATAAATAGTGGCTCAGAAAAGCTTTTTTTAAGTTCATCTTCAGCAATTTCTAGCTGACTTTCTCCCCTGCTGCTCAGAGGTTTTTATCCATCCTGCAGCTATTTTTTTCTGTTTCCTGACTAAATCTCTTCCTCTTGCTTCCTCTCTAACTCCTGTGGATTATAAGCCACGTGCTTGACCACAGAATAACTGGAAATGAACTCCACTGTTTGACTTATACCTTATTGTTTCTGTATTGGTGAAGAGGACTGTTATGATTACCATCTTGTTCATTTTTTTCTGCATGTTTATTTCCTCTGGAATTAATACGTAGTAGTAAACAAAGTAATAACCTAATATAATGGTTACTAGGTAGTCCAAGATCCTTCAGAGCAGAACTTAGTCTTGAGTTTGTGTACTTCACCATTACATGTAACAAACCAGAGAATCTTTATGTCACAGGGATTAACAAGTAATTTAGGAAAGCGCCTTTTCAGGTACTCTTTGCAATCAGTGTACAGTATTGTGTTTTTGTTCATTTTAATGAAAAGGAAGTAAAATCGGGGCATAGCTATGCAGCTTTTCCATGGTTGCTTCATTTAAGTGGAGTGGGAAGAGAAACCCAGAAAAGGAAAGACTAGTTTAAATTAAGACTACACTGGTGCAAAGAGCCCATGAATATGTTAAAGCTGACAAACATGACTTCTGTGACCTTTAAGTCTCAGAAGACCAAGGTTTCAGAGCAATATAATGAAAGGGATTGTGACATATTTGCTCATGATAATAAGGTATTGGACTTAATGACCTGGATATCTCCTCCAGCCTAATGTCTTTTATGAAAGCTTCCATCTATTTTGAAAATTTTTATGAAAGACTTCAGTCCAAGTCATTTCCCTTGGCTTGTGGAGTTCTGCAGTAGTCTGTGCTAGTCAAGTCTCTGCTTTTTCCCCTAGGGATTCCTACAGAGACTTCTATGGATTGTGGACATTGCTGTTTTTTTTCTTTTTCTTAACGTAAATTGTTTGGAGTGAAAGCAACATATCTTTGTAGTAGAGGTGTCCAAGTCCCAGACTGTACCATTTCTATAGTAAGTCAGAGCTATAGCAGGTGATAGCTTAAAAGAGGTATGTGAGGTCTGCTTTGGGATCTAAACACCACTCATCATCCTGAAAGAAGATACCAAGGATATGGCTCTTTTCTAGGAAAAAAACCAAACAACTCTGATCTGCTGGAGTGAAGGGATGGGCTGCTGATACTGGTATTTACCTGTTCTTGTCCGGTATTTTTTTAATGTTAATTATGTTTTCAGGAGCTTTTTGAGAATTGAATGTTTCTCCTCTACTAGCTCCAATTCAAGAAAGCACCCACCTTCAGGAAAATACTTAGACACGTGCTTATCAGCCATTCAAATGTTAGAACACAGGTAAGGTGCCTGTGAGGTAGAGAAGTATAAATTTTGTTTGAAAGATGTGTAGTTGCCATGACCAATTAAAATTAAGTGGATGCATGGCTTTGGGTTTTTTTGGGGGGGGTAGGGCTGACCTTTCAAATCTTGACCTTTCAAATATATTTCAAAAAAAAGGTGAACGACTTCTCTTCCTTCAACAAATTTTGACTTACGTGTACCTTTGCTCCTTGATGAAAAGGAGAAACTTCTGTCCTTTGATGTCAGGCAAACTCATGCATGCTTTATCCTCGGCAGCTGATGAAGGAAACATTTTCCTGTCGCACCTGTTTCTCAGCCAGTAAATTCTGCTTGATGCAGGTGGTAATGAATCATATATTTTTAAGGTTTATCAGGATTCTCATCGGTTAGCATTTCATGTTCAGAACTGTGGGAAACATTAGTGTGATGACTTAATGCTTTTTTGGTGCTTTCTAGTTAATTTTTTTTATAACTATAACATTAAATCAGACAAATTCATTAATCTGCCAGAATTGGAAATGTGTTCTTCTGATACAATAAACATCTGTTCCTTTAAATGCTCTGTGATTAATGTTAAATGGTTTTATTTTGGTGTGCCAAAACATTTAAATGCAGAAATAGCTACTGGAGTTGGATGGTTCAGAGACGCACAGACTTACTGAATGGGCCACGGAAATTAAGCTTGATCCCAAATATCTTAAGTATTCATGTGTGATGGAATTGATTAGGGTAATATTTAGCAGATTCTGACAGAGCATTTTGACATGGTTTCTAGAAGAAAATACATACTGTGCGTACAGTGTTAGGAGACAGGGTACTTGTAGATACTATTAGTATTTTTCAAACAAGTTCTTTGGCCTCAAGGTTAGAAATAACAGCGACTGAGTTAAGGCTAATTATGTTTAAAAAAATAATAGATAAGAGCAAAGCATGAGAACAAAACATAAGTAGTTATCATAGTTATTTAAAACCCCAGAACAACTGTAGTCTGAGATCATTATTCTGGTACAAGACCTAAAACCAAAAGAAGAAAGCTGTATCTTTTTCTGCGGTTATGTAAAGGTCACTTCTGAGACTGGAATAAAGGTCCTTTCCTTTCCAGGATGCACAGATGGCTTACGCTTGCTCTAACTCTGAGATGTTCTGGACACATTAGATTCACTGCTGCGTGCAAATTAACTCTAGAGAATACAGGCTGGAATTCTGATATGTGGGTGGTGGTCTGGTCTTCTGCTACATATCCTGTATGGTTCATTAACTGCGCTCCGTACACCTGATGCATCTAGTAATTCTAACTGCGACAGTAGATATCTGATAATCCAGTGAAAAGGGAAAAATGAAGCAAAATTATTTTTGCAAGAAACATCTTCAACTTACAGCACTAGTCAGAAAAGGGCAGTTGAATTTTTGTGATGCATAACAAATATTTATATAAATTTTAGAAAATAAAACAGGAACAAAGGAAGTAGAACAAGCATTAATGTATACTTTTAAAAATTCATTCCAGTAAAAAAGTGTGGGTTTGTTTACAACTAAAAGCCATTATAATTTGGCCTGATAAGTAATTTACGTTCAGATAAGCCACAAACTTAGCATAGGCTTATGCTATTGGTGCTAGTCAGAAATCTTGAGGGAATTTGTATAAAGGTTATGACAGTTAATTAAAAAAAAAAAAGTTATTTTGAAATTGGGACAATTTATAAAATACTCCAGCCTTGATCTTGCATCCTCTCATAGTATTCAGGATTCAAGGAGCAAACCATTCCAAAATACTTTGTCTTAAAACAGCTGCAAGAAGAATTTAACTTTGTTTCTGAAGAAGAGATTAAAGGCTGTAAATGCTTCCAGCTGTTTGTGATTTAGCAACTTTCCTGTTCCTTTTTATGCTTATGTAGCAGAGAATTTAGTTCATTATCATACGATAATACTAAAAGCCGAACTGATGCCCTGACTGTTTTGAAAGAGTACCTTGTTGCTTAGGCAGTTCTGTCAAAGTAGATGAATTTCCTGTAAGTGAAACAGAAGCTTGTAAGATCATATTTTGGACAGCAGTGCTGTCTTAAAATATTGCTTTGACCCCAGGAAAAATTCTTCCAATTATTTTTTCGTGTTTTTTTAGTTATTATTTTTTTCACTAGGTCACATAGTGATCACAAATAGTGCTTGTGTTTTCCTTTAATAGTACTACATGTCTTTATTTTATGATCTTGATTTTGATTATCAGTCCTCTTTTTGATCTTCAGAATGCGCTTGAAATTAAGCATAGCACAGAGAGGGAAAAATATTGAAGACAGGCATCTCAAGATAGGAAGCTGTGAGGTCTCTGCAGGACTATTGCAAAGATAAAGTTAGCATAAGGAGATAGTAAAGATTATTACGAAGGGAAGTTGTCTGTAGAAAGCTCTAAAGTGTTTCAAGGAACATTGTTTTCTAATAAATGTTGTTATATTTATCTTCATCTTCAACACTTCTCCCCTGTCCAATTTTCACTTTTGTTTCATTACACTAAACTTATGTCTTCATTTGTATTTGTCTCCAGCTGAAATACTTTCGAGTTTGAGAAAATCCTCAAACGTCTCCGTATGTTCTGTTTTCCTTCCACATGCAGATGTCCCATTTATCTGATTTTCTAGTATTTTGTTTTTTTTCTTTTGACTCTGCATGCTTTCCTTCCTCCTACAGAGGAGATTCAATCTAGGTCAAACTCAGCAGTCAAACTAAATTAAAGTAACAATTAGAGTAAGATTCATTTCTGTTGATACGCTCTTGGATGCTTTTACCATTTCTATTCCTTATGATCTCAAATCCTGGCTCCCCAGATTTCATAAGGCTCTTCTTCACTTTCTCATTTGTATAAAATACATACCTTTCCTTTCAAATTTCTCTACTTGTTGTCCAATTAATTTTGATATTCATGTAAAAGTGCCTAACTTTTTATGGGTTAGTGAAGTAGCTGTTTTGTTTTCTGAAAAAAAAAAAAAAAAAAGTATCTGTATGACTTATGTCCTCATTTTTAGCTTTTTGTTTTTTTTTTTCCACAGCATGAAAGCCAATTAGAAAAGAAACTGTCAACAATAGAGGTGGATTCTATTGCAGCACAGAGAATGAGTTCAGCCAACTTCATGAGAAAGGTAATAATATATTGATGTGACAATGTAGCCGTTCATCTTTAACTTTGTAATTTGAGATTTTGAAGAGCAAATCCGTGAGAAAGTAGACTAGCAGCTAATTTCACAGGTGGATGCTTAGTATTTATTTGATAGGTGCTAATTTTCAATCTGTATACAGATTATACAGATATATAGTATATACGGATACTGAAATTCAGCTGGTGACCTAGACTTAAGAAGCATCTGTTATCAGCCATATTTATGCAATGGGAGGGATGGAGGTGGATGGTATTAACAGTGCCTTAATTTCAGGTATCGTGCTATAATTTCATGGTTATGTTATGCTGGTATAAAATGGCACTGCTGCTGAAAGAAGTGGCTTCTCAACTGCTAATTTCACCATGCCTCACTCTCCCTTGTACTGTCACTTATGGTCATATTGTCACACGGTGTATCAGATAAAGGATTAAAATCATCCTAGCAAATAAAGGAACACCTTTATAAACAGGGAAGTGCTGTGAAACTGCTTGTTGCAACCAGTCGAGACAAATCAGCTTCACTTGCTGTATCTTTCTGGTTCCAAAAAGAAACAGTTGGATTATTTTTTTCGTGGTAGCATATGGAGTGGTGGGCCCAACATACTCCTGGCACGATTCCTGTGGCCCCCTGACTCTTGCTCTGTTTTGTGGTGAGACAGAGACCCCAGTGTATGTTTTCAATGAGTCCACTACATAGTGGTCCCATTTATGGCTCCTTCCAAACCGTTTGCTGAGTGTCTGGATGTACTTCTCCCTATGTTTCTTCATTTAATCCTTCCTCCTCTGAGGCCCCACCAAGTTGCAGTTCTCCTGGCTCTCACCATCCATACCAGCAGGAAGAGGAAGCTCAGTGAGGGGGAAGAGTGATCCTGACAGCTGTGGGCCCTTCTTCTGATTGCCTGTCTGCTCACATTTGCAAGCAGAGTAACCTCACTGGATATTATCTATTGGTTCCCTTGATGCCTTCTGGATTTTGGAACAGTCAGGGGTGCACTGCTCATTGTCCCCTCCTAGTGCTCTTGACTCTCACATTGCTTTTTCTTTTCTTTCCTTTCCTTTTTTTTTTTTTTGGCCATTTGGTGTCCTCTGTAATCAGTTGTTTCTTTGTTTTGTGTTTCTTTTTTTGCTCTAATCCATTCCTGTTTTGGGAAGACTTGATAGTTCGGTTAAGGCTGAAATTTGACCTTAGAGTGATGGGAGATCTCAGTTCAAAATGCTCACTGAACTTTTCTCCATCCTGTCTTCAACCCTCATCCTACATCACAGGCTTGAGCAGGACTTGAGTGGAATTGCAGTTTGGATGGCCCTCAGTTTTCTAAGCCTGAACAAGGAAAAGCAAATAACAACATAACTTAAAATCCAAATCTCTTAAATTCCAGTTCAGTCACGTATGAGTCAAAATTTCCAAGCTGCTCAGGTGGTACTACTTCATTAGGTCGTGAGCTACCTATGCCTAGGCTGTAGATTTACAACAGGAGCTTTAATCCTCATTCTGGGCCCCAGTAGTATAAATCTGCTATTAATGAGGAGGGGGATTTTCCTGTCAACTAACTAAAGGCACCTACAGGTATAATTTCAAGAGCTGTTTGAACTGACACTGCACCTCCTGTAACCTTAGATCCTGGTTCGTATCGATATATGCCATCTCCTGTATTTTCTACTTTCAACACATTTAGATTAACAGTAGTCATAAGCATATTAGAAATATTAGTTAACAGTAGAAATGATGTGAACCAAATCCTATCAGAAATTATTATAGCTTTTGAAATTTTACTCATAGGTATTAGAGCTAGATATTATGGTAGTTTAAACAAAATAAAGCTGTTTTCCCTTTACTATGTCTTCAAAGTGAAGCTATAGGATAAAACTTTACAGTGCAGTTGAAAACTAACATTTATATTAAAAACTGCATATGGTGTGCTGATTTTTGTAGCCTAGAAGACTTCTCTCACGCATTCTTTATGGATCAGACTGTATATCCCATTAAACATTGTGAGCCCTCATGTTGAGCTGTCAAAATTTGTCATGAAAAATGAAATTCTGAGGCGGAGCAAGACAGCAAAGGCAATGGCACTCACTAAAGAAGTACTGACATTATTCCATTTAAATATTTGTGGTTTTGGAAGAATTCTGGGTTCTTTAAAGTGTTCAACTTTTCAGCTACTATTAGAAATTTCCAAAGAAACCTGGCCTTGTGTGAAATACTTTTGGTGTTGAAAATCTGGGTTGACTGTCTTCTAATAAGACGTCAAATATGAACTTCTGTCTCTTCCTCCATTTAAAAATAAATATATGTAGCGCTGTCAGTTATTCAGTTTAAGAATTGGATATCACGATGGAATATGTATCACATCCTGCAAGAGTTGTCCTAATAATTAGTTACTCCCAATGTTTTGTTTCTGCCATATACATCCAGTTTAAATTTATCAAGATTCAACTTCCTGGAATTGTTTTTTGTTATGCCCATATCTGCTTGTTTAGGACCCTATTTTAGATATGTTCTTTTTGTGCAGACACACTGTAGGTTACAATCTCTTTATTTATGATGTTAAATTGAGTTTCTTCAGTCTGACTTTAGAATGTAAGATTTATTGTAAATTTTGCTTGCAACTTTTTGAAGCTTTTCCATTCCTTAAATTCATAAATTAGAGATTTTTGTAATACATTAAATATTTTCATTGTACTTTGTCTTTATGCCAAGATTAGTGGTGAATTTCTCAGTTCTTAAACTTTTATACTGAAGATGGGTGTATTTTGAGAATTACTAGCTTTTGTAGTACATCTTTATGGAGACACTCCGGAGAGTTTCCTGCCAGTGTGTATGTTTTTCTTTACTGTTGCCCTGAGAGTCAGAAAGAAAATGTGTGGATTCTTGAATCATACAGTAAATTTAAATGGAAATAAAGCCTGTGTTATCAACCACTGGTATAAACAACTGACACAAATATTAATAATGAGGTATAAACAACTGACACAAAATAATTTGTTTTTACTTATTTACCTAACAAAAACATACAGCATATGAAGTACTTAACAGAATCAAATATACATCTATTGTATCACAAAAAAAAAATGGTTAAAAGTAATTGCTTTACTGTATCAAATCTAGAAACGTCCTTCATTTTCTGCATTTAGTCAGACCCCATCAGCCAGACTGACTTACCAAGTCAGTTAGACTTGCTAAGTGGAAGGTACAATAAATCCTTTCATAGACACCTATTGACTAATTTGCATTAAGAGATATTTCTTCTTTATCTCTATTAGTATTGGCTTAAATCCTGAATGACTTCATTATCTACATAAATGCTTAATCTCTTGAAAATCCTGCTAAGCTTGTGCCTTCACTGAAAGCTGTAATAACTTGTTGTGGTTAATTTTGTATTTAAATATATTGCCTTTTGGTTCCACTAAATGTTCCTTGTTTTTCCTTTTTAATAATGGAGAGATTAATAAGTACCAATTTGATCCCTTCTGTCATGTTATTTTACAGCCTTCTGCTGTTTGCTCTTACTAGTTTCTTTAAGCCATACCATTTTTTTTTCGGTTTGCCAGGGCAGTCACTGCAATTGTATGTAAGGTAAAATTAAATATTTAAGGAAGTTGATGCATTTAATCCTGTTTTTCTTCCAACATACCAGAGTATTTGAAAAAGCTATAATTTGTGCTGTAATTATTCTTTTGACATATGAAAGACTTGATCTATTCAGAGTTGTCCTGCACCTTTTTGAAAGGAACATAAAACGATTTATAAAAGGTTGCAGAAGGAAGTGCTGCTTTAAATCTATATGTTCTATAGTCTTATTGCAAATATGTTGGAAAGTTAAAAAGCCTTTTTATTTTTATTTTTACTGGAAATGTGTATCATTGCTGATACCTATTTTGTGTTGCTATTGGGGGAAAAATGGTATTTGTACCAACTCTGGAAAATGCTGTATATTTCTTTTGGACTCTCTTAATGGGGCTATATTGCAAGGGGATACAATACAAGTGGTTCAATACGTTTTTTCCCCTCCAGAACGTTGGCTGCTTAATCAGTGGGGAGAATGTAATAAAGTGAAATTAAATCAACAGGGAGATAGAATGGTTTCCTGTTAAATATAAACAAATGCATGTACTAAAATATAAACAGGAATATATAAGCAGGGAATGGCTTACAGAAACAAACAAAACAGAGAAGGTGGCAATGAAAGTTCTTCTAAGCTACTTCTGTGCTCTAGCAATCTAGTTGATCCAGGAAGAGAAAAAAAATTCTTGATGTGTCTTTAGGCTTTGTGGTCTGTCCTAACTGTAGTGTTGCAAGCTTGTTACCTTTTTACCAACTAGTTCTCCTAAGTCTTTGGAGACTTAACAAGAGATTCTCAAAAGATTTACAACGATTTCAGTGTTGAGGGAGGTTCTCTTTAGAGCCATAATCTGAACCCAGGTATAGAAGCCTGATAAGGACTTCTCTCCTAGTAGAGAACCTGTTCCCCATTAGGATCTTATCCTATTTTCACATGTGTCGTTGGACAATCATTTGGATGCATGGCTACACACCCACTCCTTCATCTGTCAATGAAGATAGTCTTCTTGGTATTCATAATCTTTGCTAGAAGGGTATGGAATAGCCAAGTCTTTACAGATGATTGTCCTTATTGCTCCACAGTGAACATGCACTAAGATACGATATGAGCACCAAGATATGATGCAATACCAGAAGCATGGAGCCACTCTCCATGATATGGGCACTTTCCCTGGAAACTCAGTCTCTGTGGCATTTCTGAAGAAATCCTGTATCTCTCGAGATCTGCAAAGAGGCCATCTGGAGTGCTGGTTACTCTCCTGCAAGATCTATGCATCTAAACATACAGCTACACTTAGCAAAACATTACTGTAGTCACTGCTTAAAAACAAACAAGCCTACAAAGCTCTCTTCTAAGTAACCTAATTGATACGGGGTTGAAATTCAGATGTGCATAAGGATGACCTTTGTAAAAAAGGTTAAACTAGAACACCATTCAGCAAAAGCTTTCACTGTGTTGTGCTGACCACAGTCTGCCCTCTTCTGTTGTGGAGTCCCATTAATGAATCTGAGGATCTGGAGGTTGAACTGAAAGGAAGGTAAGTCTTCAAATACTAGTCTGATGGGCTTCAGCACTGGACCTTCCATAGTGTGACTGTGCCAATGTGTAACGCATCTTTTCAGTACCACAAGAAATAAGCCAGTGTTATGTTGTTAAATTTTATTGTAGGAAGATTAGAACTGTACATTTTCCACTGATTCTCCAACACTTGAGACTTTTAAGGTTTGGCTACATAAGATGTTAGACAATCTTGTCTAGGCCTTGCTTTTACTGTGAATGGCTGGACCTGATGATATCTGAGGTCCCTTCCAACCTGGGCTTTTCTATGATTCTATGATTATACTATAAATTGGCATTCTAATAGCTGTTAATCTTCTTGTAATTAATGACTGATTACCATGAAAAATTTCCTACAGAACATACAGTCAATGCTTAGACGGGTCATTTAAATGATTCATAGAATATGGCAAATGCATGCTTGCTTTTGTAAGAGCTGTATCAGGTTGTTCTATGAAAGTGTTCTTTTATCTGGCTCTTTCAGGAGAGTAAATTCAAATGTTCCAAGAATAGCAAGTAGCATTTCCAAACAATTGTAGAATGCATATACTAACTAATATGTATGATAATGATGCAACTGAGTTGCATGGTGAATATGAACATTATATATGAATATGCATACTGACTCTCAGGTTTGCAGTTTTAATATCTGTAAGTCTTCCCTAAGTCTCCCTCCTCTTGGTAGGAGGCTGAGGGCAGAAGTCCATATGTTTGGTTGCACTGAGATTTTTAAAACCTGGAGCTACTTTCTATATAGATATTTTTTAATTATTCAGTTATAAGCTGAGGGTTTTTTTTTTTTGAATGTTTAATGTCAGGTGGCTTTCCTTGTCGGAGTGTATGTCATCTTTATTGAAGTTGTATAAACTTATTACATAACATTTAATTACAGGGAAAGATCAAAATGTATAAATGTAAACTAGCCAAATGTATGTGCTTGCGCTGTACCTTCTAAAATATCGTTGGAATGGAAACTAAAAATAACAGCATTTTGTTATTGCCCCTTTACTTGGCGTTTTAAAAAATTGCTGCTGACTATTGAAATAAAAGACTGCTTACTGGGCACTTGTGTCCTGTCAGATAAGGCCTTATCTACTCCAGAGGCTAATGTTCCTGTGAGCATTCAGAATGTAGAACTAATAAATAATTGAGGAAGGATGCCACATTACTTTCTGGCTTATATGTACTCAACAGCAGTGTTACAGTTGCAAAAAAAAAATATTTCTGGGGATGTGCCAGTCACTAAGCCATTAACAAAAATAATTTCAGCTTCTAAACTAAATTTTGCACTGCTAGCAGAAATGAGGACTATTTGATGTAGATAACGAACCTGGATCGTGGGAAGCAGAGATGAAACTTTTCATGTTATGTACAAACAAATCCTCAGACTTGCACTTTAAAACCTATTGAAAATTTTACTGAAATACCTAACCAAAATGTAGCTGGCAGTCCTTGTAGTTGTTAAGAAAGGTCAGGTGGTAGTTACTGTTTTGTAATTACAGTAAAAAATATTTAAAAAAAAGATTTCAAGGAAAAAATCTAGATAGAACTGATTTTTGCCACCTTAAGGATGAGGACAAAACTTTGGGGATTGAAGCATCAATGTACTATGTGTGCCACTACTATACTGCTGTATTCTTCTTCCTTAGCAGGACAGGGTAGAGCTTGCTCTCCTTTTGACTCTAGCCTTCAAGGTTTTCCACAGTCAGTTTATTCCTAAAAGGATGGGTACAAGCTAATGGAGACCTCACCATTTCATTTTTTAACTTTATAGGAATGAGATTGAGCAGCCTACTTAATTTTTGGAGGTCTATGTCTCATTTCAAATGTGAAACGTGTACATTATTAGTAAATTAATGATTAAAAGGTATATTACCCTCTGCCTTCACAGCTTTTGCAATAACCTAAGAGCTTGTGGTAATAGCCTTTTGCCAAGTGTTCTCTTAATTGATTTCTGGTATTGAAAGTATTGCCTCTATCACTTTTTGTTTTTGAATGAGAACAAAATGAATTCATGCCCTTGCTCTTGAACTACTACAGTTCTTTTGTTCTGTCTTTGTTACAGCTGTGCACTAGATACAAGGTTCTTGAAGTGTACAATGTTGAGCATATGCTGTGGGTGCAATTAGTTCTAAAGCCCCTTCCTGCATGATTTCCTTCCTTTTTTCTGGTAACGTCAGTGTTCCTGAAGCTTACTAAAGTGCCATAGAAGTAGGGGGGTGAGGCAGTGGAGAAAACATTCTTACATCTCCAGCACATACACAGGGATGATGGAAGACAGATTAAGGCCAGTTTACATATGCTTTTTTGTTTTTTAAATAATACACACTGCACTCTTCTTACTCAAAACTAGTTTTATTTTTAAAAATAAATTGAATGCATAGCACTCACAAAGATTCCATTGTTTTGGACATTTTGCATTTAGGAGCACCATTCTTATTTATGCCATAAAAAACACATTTTGGTTCTAGTAGTAAGAACAGTGTATTCTTAATGTACACTGGTAAAGCCCTTTTAAATAATACATTGAAACTGTTCAGTGTACATTTTCTGTAGTCATTATGAAGCTGTAGTGTCAGAAAAAACTCAGACTAAGTAATAAATTAAAAACAAACAGCATGTAGTGGATCTTTTTACAGTTGATCTAATGTCTTAAAAATACTCAAATAAAAATACCCTATTAAATGTAAATTTGCAGTATTAACTAACTGAATAATCCCCCCGCCCATTATAATTCCAGTGTTAAGTATTAGTTAAATTTTTATATATCAAATGCCTATAGGATAACTTTAGTAATACTCCAAAAAAGAAAAGCCTATACTGCTGCATTACAAATAAAGATGACAAGTTAGCCGACAAAGATTTTACAGAAAAGTTTGCTACAGGCATCTGCTGTTATTTCAAGTCATGGTCTATTACAAGACTGTACATTCATAGTATCAGAGGTAGTTAGAGCACTGAGGACTTTGATATAGCGTTGCAACAAAATGAAACCTGAAGAAGGAAGTCTGTTTCCCTCTTCAATAGGTAACAATGCTGAATAAAAAGCATGGCATCTTATGAGGTGGAAAATTTCTACTTAACACTACTTCAGACATGGGGAAATATTCATTAAGAGACAGAGAGGTGAGGAAAAAAAAAGTTTGCACTTAGAGAAAGTAAGAATCGACCACACTACACCTATTTCAAAGTTGATTCTCTAGAATAAAACAGAGAGGGTTATCTCTTGTTCACCCTCCTATCCCCTCTTGACTTGCACATATACGCTACAAAAGCCCACAACAAAAATTGGGATTTATGCAAAAACAAAACAAGTGAAACAGGATTTCTTCTCCTCGACAATAAATAGGTTTTGTAGCACTTTATCATTCAGCTCCAGGAAGAATGAACACAGCCATTCTCCCTCCATTCTGAACATTATGGTAAGGCCCCCTCTGCTGTGATAAAGCATTCATCTTAATATATCTTAATTGCCCCTACTTTGAAAGCAGTAAGATTCACAATAGTTCGGTTTCATTAGATGGTACACACTTGTAAGTGCTGCCACTAATACAGGTCAGAAGAAGGTGGTAAAAGAACAAAACAAAAAAACCTTAAGCCCACATACTATAAAGATATTTTGAAGTAGTAAGAATCCCATCATCCATACCTCCTCCCATGTTCTACCACAGGAGAGGCATTTTTTTTTTTTTTAAAAAAAAGTTCTCCAATAATATCTTTACCACCATTTTCATCCAAGAGTTGGATGAGTGAAGCCTTCTACCCTCAGACTATCCACTCCACAGGAGATAGCGTAATTTCATAAAGTTACGTAATTAGCACCTTAACTGTGATAAAGCAGTTCACTCTGCAGTGTATTTTGATCCACCCATTTGGAAGAGTAAATCTCTGCATTTTCTTCTGGAACTCGCAAACAGTCAAGTAAGTTGCCCCACCATTACCTGAGAATTTCCCTCCACTGTAAGCCTGACACAGAATTGGATTTCTATAAGCATTTACTTTTTTTTTTTTTTGTACAATTAATACTGTCAGTACAATTGGAGGATGCTTTCCTGTTGGTTAATAATGTGTGTGCACATACATGGAGGAATCACAGCCACTGTAGTAGTTCTGGCATGGTACAAGTTCAGCTGTTCTTTTCTTCAATTACTCAATACCACACTGCTGGGCAGTAGTTCACATCTACGTTCTGTGAACACTAACACATCCCTTTGGTACTCCGCATATAGATGCCCTGAAGAAACGCCACTCCATTTGCTATAGGCTCTTCCCTTTTTACCTTTCTCCCTCAGGTTATACCCAATTAAGTATACAAACCAGCAGCACAAAGTTTTGAGTAGAAAATTCCCTGAGTTAGTATGAAAGAGTTACTTTAAACATAAAAAGGATAGGGAGGAAAAAAAGAAGGAAAAACATAGTGTCTATCCTGTGAGGTACAAAATTTAAAAATTAGCCAAAATACCAGTTAACTCAAATGCCTTAGTCTAAAGCAAATATCCAACACAAGTGCTGAAAAAGGGGCAAGAGGATGGAGTTATCTAGATGAGATTTGTTTCTTCCTGTGGTCCCCACATATCTGGAGAACTCTGGTACTCAATGGATTCTTAAGTTTCAGTAAATTTAAAGTAAATATTAATACTGTATGGTGGTATTACATAAACATCTTCAAAATAATACTGCATATCTCCTTCATTAAAAGGTAATTCTATAGTTAGTCCACAGCCATTTTTCTTTTGGCTAGTATTTCAAAGATGTGCATTGGAAGCACAGGGTATGCTGAGTGCCTGAGTAAAAAGTTATTACTCCCAGGTGCAACGCATTCTTTCAGGTGTTCTGTGTGCTTATTTTTTGCAGTTTGTATTTGAGCTATGTTACTGATTGCCAATCCAGTTGCTTTTTTTCCTGGAAAGACACTTTTTTAATTAAATTTGTTGCCCTCAAACTTATTTGAGGTTAAACAAAAAAACAAAACAATTCCCCACAACACAACTTCCTGCCCCAAATAAACAAGCACAAAACCATTTTTGTACTTATCACCTCTCAAAGCAGGGAGTAACACAGGAATATCGTCCATTCACTTGGTAACTCCGGTTGTAGGAGACACTTATACATGGCTTCACTTCTAGTGGAACAGCTAGTGACACAGCAGCACCAGTCTGTACATGGCCTCGAGCCTGAACACTAGACTGTAAGGCAGCAGGGCAAGTCTGAAGTGGGTAAGATGCTGTATGATTAGCTGATAGTATCTGCTGACAGTTTTGCTGTTGTGATGTCTGATGGTGATACTGTAATGAAGGTTGATGAGTTTGGAGATACTGTGGTATGTGCTGTTGAGCACTGGCCTGCTGGGGAGTTGGAGCTGGGGTCTGAAATACAGTATGTTGAGCAGACTGAGCATGTTGTCCCTTTTGCTTGTTTGCTTCCTTCACATCATTATCATGTGCACTAAAACAAATCGAGAAGACAGAAGACATTAAAATGGATATAAAAATAATTTTAACTCCTTTGGATCAACTTAAGAGCACTAACAAATGGTGCGGTTATCTGAAAGCATCCAAAGCTCTTAAAAAAAAAAACAATTTAAAAAAAGAAAAACATTTTAGCCTACCCTTTGAATCATTTAAAGTTTTAAAATTTCTTTTTCAGGATTTCACTTAATTTTGTAGCAATACAAAAATGCATGTAAAAGCTAAGTGCAATACAAGTAATACAGCAGCATCTAAAAATACCAGTACAATAAAGTGCCAGATTACCAGAACCTGCACTTAAAACTTACTTGCTGCTTCTACCTCATTTAAATTGGTTAACAGAGTATATGGTTCTCAAAAGATGTGATATTCTGGCCCACTCCATGCTTAGCTTAAACAGTGTAACTCACCCGAATTCCCTTTGATTTACACCTGCCTCAAATGTATTTAGATATACTCTTTCACTTGCTTTTATGCTGAGGTTAAGCAGGTGCCAGCTGTACATTTCAGTCAGGCCTAAAGTCAGCTGCAGTTTTGGTACTCTGTATACAGGGCTGATCTCTTGAACACGGGCAGGGTTCAACCCATCACCATTTTTTTTCCTAAGAGACTGCTAACTTTTTATGGTGCACTACAAAGATGACTGTAAGGCTTCCCTGCCCTCCCACATCAAAGTGTTACAGAGTGATATTGAAAACACTTCTACAACAGCATTTGCATGCTTTAGGTATTATGCCTTTCACTACATACATCAGGGAAGCCAATAGAGGCCATCAAGTTCATCCTTATAAAGAAGGTGCGATTATTCCAGATACAGAAGTTTCTGTGCTTCAACAGTGCATAATGGTATTTAAATCTGGGCAAGAACAAACTTCTATAGGAGGAAAGCAATTACGGTGGGCATAAGTTTTGATCTTAAGATTTGGAATAGAAGAACTGATTGTGTAACATCCTTTCCCACTAAGGTTCAGTTGTTATTCACTAGCATTTTCATCCGATGTCACGTGCATCTCTCCATTGTAGCACAAAACTGGATACAACCACTCAGTCATTTCCTCCCTCCCAAAGCTGGCCTCTCAAACAGTCTGCATGTTTGATCCGTAATCTGCCTGGAGCATCCCTTGAACTTCCAAGGCATAGAGTCTTCAAAGTAGGAGCCCCTGTGCCTTCAGTACTCTTCACTATCTCTTTTTCCTCTATGAACAGACTACAGAGATTGGGAACAAGCTATATGCCAAAAGATGTTCAGAGCTGCTGCAAGGCTAGGGTTTGTTTGTTGAAAGAACAGAAAAGAGGTTAGGTCAAATATTTTCTTTTTTGGAAAGAACAAAACAGTATTACCTAATACCTAAGTATAGATAAATTGAAATAAAAACAATTGCTTACACTGTTAACAGCAATTAAGCATACTGACAGATCGGTACACAGGCTTTAGAAAAAAAAAAAAAAAGGCAGCTATTAACTTACATTAATAGTCGTTCAATACACGGCACTAGGAAGTCCCACGAGTATGCAGTGAGATGATGCAATCGAGTAGGCCATGTTGGTGAGAGACGCAAGATAATCCTTGAAGAAGCTACACATGCAGTGGCAACTAAAGAAGGGGCATAATTTAAGAATGCATGATCTAGAATGAAGGAAAAAGAAAAAGATTCATTTAAGTTGGACATTGTCAGCCAAGAGAACAAAGGAGTCATTACCTGGAATCTGTAACTCACCTTGCAGTGATACTTCCAGAAAGTAATCAGCATATTTTGCCATATATAACTTAGTCTTCTCTAAGCAAACCATTGGCCAGCCATCATGAAGATCAGTTTCATGGACAGCAATAGAAAGATAATAGTCGATGAAATGAGCAGCAGTTGGGAGGCACAAATTCCACTGAAATGTTTCTAGCAACAGTAACTCCATATGAAGCAAATTCTGTTTTGTTAGTACCAAATTCATGTTAGTCATACAACCCAAGCTGTTCAACTGTTCAAGTTTGGGAACACTGTCTTCCTTTTCTTCAAATTTACCTTCAGATGAACAGAAAGAGGAGGAAAAAAAAGGTTCAGCATGAGTGACCTATAATACAGATTGCATCTCATGTCTGCATTGGTCATATCTCAATTCTACTATGTCAAACAAGCTTGAGTCTTTCCCGCAGGTGCAAAGCTCAAATGGAAGATTTCATCAGAGACAAACAGGAGCATGTACTGTAGGGCTGAATTTCAGCAGATAATGTCAAACATTGCATTGGATATTGTGCAGTGCCATATTTCCTGTTGGTTCTTCTACCCATGCACACAGATACTGTTTGCCAAGAGCAGAAGTGAGCTGTATTATGGTACTGCATACATTAAGTTTTTGTTACCAAATTATTGTATGATGTGCCCCTACCATCAGTGAAATACCACTGTGCGAGGCTTGGCATACATACCACCACAGCATGCAACTTTAATCACCTTCCTACTGCTGCACACCATTTTTGTTTTAGAGTACAGCTACATCTCTAGCCAATGTGGCTGCTTTTATTGCCTGTTATGGTAGGTACCTTTTTTAGATTTGATAGCTGATAAGCTGCTCCAGCATTTCAAACAAGGGTATTTCTGCAATGAAAACTCACAGCACCATATAAATTGTTTCAACTTTAACACTGCTAGTAGCTTCAGCTTTCCCTGGACTTTAACTTGTCAGGCCTGTATGTTTTTAGCCTGAAGCAAAATTGTATATGTAGAAAACCCATTAATAAGGGAAACAAGTGTCACATTTCCATACAGTTTGCCATATGGTTGTGCTATTTCAATTTCATTGCAAATTTTTTCCATCTTACACCCTCTATTCAGTACTACATGATATGTTCTAAATGCACATTTTTACAGACTTTTGCCAGACTGAACATACTGATCGTTTGCTTTCCCCCCTCTCCAACACTGGGAGGTACTTACAACAGGACTTAATCTAACACCAGTCCCAGTGTGTTAGTTTTTGTTTCCCATACTCTAAGTAACTACAGGAATATAAGCTCCAGGAGCCATACAATCATTTCTCTTATTATTTCGTATTATCAGATATATCAGTATGATTTGTCCAACTTACTGTACTGCTGATTAAACTGCTTGTTTGAGCCGCACAGGACAAAAGTTTAAGGCAGTATTTTGGTTTGTGCTTTCTGAACTAATTCACACACTGCTTTGTAGAAGAATGAGGACTCCAGGCTCTCATAAGCTGTACTTGCAGCTTGTTATAAAATATGGCAGATGAGATTTTTTAAAATAATAAATAATAATATTCTTCAAAACATGAATTTCATTTGAAAATCTGGCATTAGTTCAAAGACAATCCCCTTTCCTAAATGGACCATACTAGTTTCTGAGGCCTGGTTTTTATACTCAGAGCCCCATCCTTTGCCAGAGGTGGCTGGTGGCACCCAGTCAAAATTTACCCCCACAAGAATCCAGAATAACTCTTTTCTTCTTTAACTGTTCTGTGGAATAGTCATATTGGTGGAGACAGGGCGCAAGGACAGGAAGCTGTATACCAAAAATAGAAAACCAGAGCACTGAGGTATTGACTGGCAGAGAAGGCCTAGAGCTGCAATGTGATGCCTCTTGTTTGAGAAAATGAAAGCAGATTCAGAGAAATGGATTAGCAGAAACTGAACCAAGAATTAATTCCTCTACCAGAACAAAGCTTGGACACTTGGTCTAAGAACAATTACCAGCAGGTATCCTGCAAACTACATCCATATCTCTTTGGGGTCTTCTAAAAAGGCTGCAGAAATGTAGAAAGATGTATACACACCACAGGCATCTAGCCGTGGTCAATATAAGCAGCACAGTTCATAATGAATGTTTGTAATTAATTCCATCCTCAGAGTACTGTGCAATCACCAATGTATTCACCTGTGTTACATTTTTATATGTGACACAATACTGGATTCACATTAGCCTTAGTTTACATAAAGAACACTGCAATTTATGAAATCTGAAGCATGCCAGACACATGCAGCACCATCAACAGGGTTCAGTATGGCCTACGTATGGTTTATTTCATTTCTTCCTTTATCATAGGTATTTTAATTTCTTGTTTTCAGCACTGGATCTACCTATTTTGACATGTCCTTAGAAAGGCAGCCTTTCTATTCCTATAATTTCCCGCTAAAAATTCATCTTAGAATAAAATTTGCATTTCCAAGCAAAAACACTTTTTTTAATTGCAGTTCATTTTTTTCTTCTTTGTTTTATCAGGTGCCAACAGACATCAAAACAAGAGTCTAAAGAAAGGCTCTACCAATTGGGCCAAATTTAAGTACACTAATTTAACTGTCTATCTTTTACAATCACTTTGTTTCCCCTACCTGCTGTATCCCATCAAGTTACTCCTTGCTTTTGGCAGAAGAACCTATATTACTCTGGTTAAAGTATGGTGCTACATACTTACTTGCTAAAAGTAAACAGGAAAGAGCAACCACATGCAGCTGCTGTATAGATATGTCATAACGATCCATAAAGAGGTCCAACAGATACACAGCTAGATGTCGTGCAGCAGGACAGAGGCTGAACCGATTGCTCACAATAGCAATCAGATCTGCAAAGTATCTTCTCAGATGTAACTGGGGAGATTGGCCTTTGTAGGAGGGCAGCTTCAGCTCCTAGATGGACAGCAGCATGTAATTTTATTACAACCATCATTTAGTTTGTATTGATGTCAAGCCAATACAGCTGATATTCTCCCATTTATCATAGAATTTTCAAAGTATTTCTCCCCCCTTCCTTTTGTTCCCATAGTTTCAGCATTCCTTTTCACAGAGCAAAATGTATTTGTTGTATTATAGAACTAAGAAATAATTTGGTTCTGCATCACATTAGTATAACTTAATATTTAACATATTTTCATTACGTAGTCAGAGTGACTGTTATACCACCTCTACTGCAAAGAGTGTGTACCTTCCAGCAGGGAAGTAGCAACGGTATGCAAGTACTCCTCGGATGCTTCAATGCAAAGTCCAAAAGCTTAACTCACCCCCCCTCCTGCTAGTTTAATCTGAGCAACCAGACTTTGTACTGAAGTGTTTGCATGTTCCGATGCTGCTGGATCTCCTGCAGGTGCCTCCAGGAGAAAGGGCACTAACAGCTAGCTGAAGGTAGAAACGTTAGGAAGAGGAAAGGGGCGTGTGTGTGATTGCTTGCTACATGAACATGTCTGACCCTGACTTAATCTGATCGCACTGATGTTGCACTGACGCCAATGATAGTGTGCTCTCAGACCTCTAGTTAAGAGTATATAAACCTCACAGAGTCTCAAGATTTGGGAGAGGGGGAGGACACAAAAGCCCTACCAACACCACAGATGAGAAAAGTCTTTGGCATGATCTGTTTTGAATACAAATTTGGACTGGCAGACAGAGCGTTCCCCAGGCTCCTGCCTACTAGCTACACTCCCCTCTTGCATGCAGCAAGACAGCGCTGCTGTCGCCTGTTATCGTGAATACACTTATGAGTTACGTTATGCAGCCCAGGCTAAGCTGGATTTTGAGTACAATTAAATTTCCAGCGGAACAGTCTGATGACATCAAGTTAGAATTCAGTCACCCCAAATTTTCAAAGTTTTAGTATCAATTCAAAGTTCAGGAGCATGTTATTGGAGTGGGACAAAAGCCACCCATACCTACTAAACTTCAGAATTTACCCCTCAAAAGACTGACCTAGTTTTAGTAATTGTAACTTTGGAAGCACATAGATTATCTTATTTTTCTTGTGTTCCTCCCCTACTCCCCCCTCAAAAAAATAAGTTGCTTTGGCAATCATGCTTTCAAGAATGATAATCCACTCATCAAGTACTATAAGGCAGCAGAAGCACACCTGTAGTATGCTCAGTCACTGTCAATTAATTTTCAAATCAAGATACTCTTTATTATCAAGCCACCCCCAGCGAGCAACTTCAAGTTAGAGTTGAAGCAACTTCAAAAAACCCTAAACCCTTTACTGTGCCCAGCGTGGCTTGTTTGGTTGGTTTTTGTTACAATAGTACCACGATGCTTTTTATAGAGTTTAAACTCAGATCTGTTTACACCCGAGCAGTAGAACCAAACGCACCCTGATCTCTTTGCCTTTCTAAAGAGCAGAGAGAGAACGGTCCGGGCGGTCAGATAACCTGTCAAGACTGAGGCCAGCCCAAGCGCCGCTGAGGGGAAGATGCCCTTTTTCCAGCGCTGGGAGACACAAACTGGCTCCAACAGCACCCAAGCGAGCCACGCTCCCCGAAAGCCGGCAACAGCCCCGGCGCTTTCCGCCGCGCTCAAGGCCGGCGCGGCTGCTCCTCCCCGGAGGGCAGCTTTCAGGCAGCTCCCTCCCTCCCTCACCTTCCCCGGGGCCCCCGCGCTCGCTCCTCCCGGCCGCCCCCCTCCTCCCCCGGCCCGGCGGCTCGCCGCTCCCTC